>CAUYRH010090876.1:0-21078 GCA_963574655.1 Perodicticus potto
AATGTTTGTTCACTGGACTCATCTTCATCATCAGAGCCTATCTGTTCCTTTAATACAATTATTTTGGTAATGATATTAACTGCAAGTGTGAAGGTTGATGCAACATAATATCTGCCTGGTTTAGCTATGATTCTCACTCCAGAGTCTGATGGAAAGTACTTGTCCAATGCTGGGTTGATTACACCCGTGATCTCTTCAAATTTAAGCTTCTCATCCTCAGATTCAGGAAAGCCACCACCAATATCAAGCAGGTACATAATGAAACCAACCTCAGCTCCCATGTCAAAGGCACAGAGGGCATCAGAGAATGAAGCTGACACCAGTGACATCAATATTTAGCTCTTTTGCCCATTCCAAAAGAAGTCTTCTGGTTTTGAGTGTGGCACCAAATTTAACACTGAGTCGACAGATTGCTTTGGAATCATCAGCGGCAATCTGCAAAACCAACTTGGCCTTTGGATGTGCTCTGGCAACTTTCATCACCTCAACTTCACTATCAAAAGTCATCATCTGGACCCCATTACTGGCAGGGTACTTAATTTGAGACACTTGTTTACAAGAATTTGCATAGATAACCCTCTCTGGAGGTATCCCGAGACTTTGCACCAAATGTATTTTAGTCTCGCTAGCACAGTCAAATCCTGTCCCAATGGCAGCAAGGGTCTTCACAATGGCTCTACTGTCATTACATTTGACTGCATAAAGGGAGTGACACGAGGAAGAGCTTTTAGCCATCTTCTGTGTTTCTTCAGAACATCTCCGAGGTCTGCTACATAGAAGGCATCCTTATCATCAGAAGAGGAAACGTCATTGATTTTTTTGGTCCAGAATGTCCTTGACAGTAAAACCTTCATCAAGCAAGTGGCAGTCAAACTCTTCATTACTAATGTTGTTCATGGTTTCTTGATGTTTCTTTGAAAAACTAAGAGAAGGAATTTAAAGAAATACTTCCAGCTTCTCACAAAGGCGATTCTCCAGGAATTCTGAATCCCACTGCGTGTGTCCTCCGAGCAACACTGGAAACGTTCTTAGAGCATCCGGGCGCCACAGGCCAGCCCCATGGAGAAGCCAGAAAGCTGCCACCCATGCAGAGCTAGAGCCCGAGCCACAGGAGCACTCAGCCACCTCCCCCCACCGCACCTGTCAGAGCCTGGCTCCCACCTGCCAGAGACACTGGCCAGAGGTGGTGCCCGAGCAGCTGGTAGAGGGGCAGCCAGGACAGTGACTCCAGGGACTGACCTCCACATTTTCAATGTCAATAGAAAATGGCTTATGGAAAAGCCACATGTCCTGTTCGTGGAGATGAAGCTCTTTAAATCTAAATTGGAAGTTCTTTTGCAACTTTTCCAGTGAATCCACACATGTTTTGTTTGGGAATGCAACCAATGGTTTTTCTGCTAACAGATTTTGTGGGCCAGAGATGAGTCCACTGCTAAACAGGACAGGCAGCAGAGACAAAAACACCCAGCGGGCTGGATAAATGTCCTCGGCAGGCCGTAGTTTGAGGACCCCTGTCTTAGGCTCTCAGATCTTGTCAACCTGTCTAATAATTCATTATTAGAATTCCCCTCTCCCGCTCCCTCTGTCTTCTATATCTGTTCTCCTTTAGCACCAAACTGGAACACTGCAGGTGCTAATTGCAGAGAACGTCATTTCTTATTCTCTACTACCCAGTGTTCAGTCCCTGTCCAGGAAGGCACTCCTGGACTGTTTTCAGCTAAATCTTTTGGATGAGGTTAATTTTATGCAGAGATACAGAGATAAATAGTCAAAAATGCTCCCAGGGGGCAGGAAAATAAGATCCTGATTCATAATGATTGCCTATGTCTAAGGCATAAATACTCTCATTATGGTAATTTCAAGCTGGAGATGTCTCTGAATGTAAGATTAAGAAGCAATGTACAATAACACTCCTTTTTATAATATTTGCACCAGACAGATACAATAAACATACATAGCCTCAAGAGCATCTGGCAGGGGTCAGCAAACCAGATTGTATTTTAGGCTTTGGGGCCGTAAGGTCTCAGTCACAACTATTCAACTCTGCTATCATAGCATGAAATTAGCCACAGATTATATGTAAATGTTCATAACTGTTCCAGCAAAACTTTATTTACAAGAATAGGCAGCAAATTGGATTTAGTCTGAGCACTGTAGTTTCCTGACCTCTGACATAGATAAAAATGAAATACAGTAAATCAATTAAGAAGCAATGAGTTTTTAGTATTTATTACCTATGTTTTTAATATAATTTATTCAGTTATAGATTTATATAATATATAATAATATTTAATAATGTCTATCTTGAACAATGAGCTTATAAAATTCTGGATCATTTAACAATCAGTTCTGGTAAACCAGTACCAGAAAGCTCCAGCTCACCACTGAATCCACCCTTGCTCTAGAGGAGATTACTTACTGAGGCCAAACAGAATATCCAAACTACACAAAATACCCTCCCAAACAAAAGTCCAGGACCAGATGGCTTCAAGTCAGAAAGGAACTAGTACCTACACTACTTAACCTTTTCCAAAATATAGAAAAAGAAGGACTTTTACCCAACACACTTTATGAAGCAAACATCACCCTCATCCCCAAACCAGGAAAAGACCCAACAAGAAAAGAAAATTATAGACCAATATCTCTAATGAATATTGATATGATAACATTCAATAAGATCCTAGCAAACAGAATCCAGCAACGCATCAAACAAATTATACACCATGACCAAGTGGGTTTTATCCCAAGGTCTCAAGGCTGGTTCAATATATGTAAGTCTATAAATATAATTCATCACATAAACAAAATAAAAAACAAAGACCATATGATTCTCTTAATTGATGCAGAAAAAGGTTTTGATAATATTCAGCATCCTTTCATGATCAGAATACTTAAGAAAATAGGTATAGAAGAGGCATTTCTTAAACTGACAGAGGCCATCTACAACAAACCCACAGTCAATATCATATTGAATGGAGTTACAGTGAAATCATTTCCACTCAGATCAGGAACCAGGCAAGGTTGCCCATTGTCTCCACTACGTTTTAACATTGTAATGGAAGTCTTGGCCATTGTGATCAGCCAAGAAAGGGCAATCAAGGTTATCCATTTAGGCTCAGAGGAGATCAAACTTTCATTCTTCACAGATGATATGGTTGTATATCTGGAAAACACCAAGGATTCTACTACAAAACTCTTAGAAGTGATCAAGGAATACAGCAACGTCTCAGGTTACAAAATCAATACTCACAAATTGGTAGTCTTTATATATACCAACAATAGTCAAGCTGAAAAAACCATCAAGGACACTATTCCTTTCACAGTAGTGCCAAAGAAGATGAAATATTTGGGAGTTTATCTAACAAGGGATGTGAAAGATCTCTCTAAAGAAAACTATGAAACTCTAAGAAAAGAAATAGCTGAAGATGTTAACAAATGGAAAAAACATACCATGCTCAAGAATCAACATTGTTAAAATGTCTATACTATCCAAAGCAATATACAAATTTAATGCTATTCCTATTAAAGCTCCACTGTCATACTTTAAAGATCTCAAAAAAATAATACTTCTTTTTTTATGGAATCAGAAAAAAACCTGAATAGCCAAGGCATTACTCAGAAATAAAAACAAATCAGGAGGAATCATGCTCAGACCTCAGACTATACTATAAATCATGCCCAGACCTCAGACTATACTATAAATCAATAGTGATCAAAACAGCATGGTACTAGCACAAAAACAGAGAGGTAGATGTATGGAACAGAATAGAGTACCAAGAGATGAACCCAGCTTCTTACTGTCATTTGATCTTCCAAAAGCCAATCAAAAACATTCAGTAGGGAAAAGACTCCCTATTTAGCAAATGGTGCTGAGCGAACTGGCTGCTGCCCTGTAGAAGACTGAAACCTGTAAAAGAACTGGCTGGCAACCTGTAGAAGACTGAAACACACCTTTCGCCATTAACAAAGATAGACTCTCACTGGATAAAATATTTAAACTTAAGACATGAAACTATAAAAATACTAGAAGAAAGTGCAGGGAAAACACTTGAAGAAATTGGCCTAGGAGAATATTTTATGAGGAGGACCCCCCCAGACAATTGAAGCAACACCAAAAATACATTACTGGGATCTGATCAAACTAAAAAGCTCCTGCACAGCCAAGAACACAGTATGTAAAGCAAGCAGACCACCCTCAGAATGGGAGAAGATATTTGCAGGTTATGTCTCTGACAAAGGTTTAATAACCAGAATCCACAGAGAACTCAAATGTGTTAGCAAGGAAAGAACAAGTGAGACCATCTCAGTGTGGGCAAGGGACTTGAAGAGGACTTTCTCTGAAGAAGACAGGTGCATGGCTTACAGACACATGAAAAAAAGCTCATCATCCTCAATCTCAGAGAAATGCAAATCAAAACCACTTTGAGATATCATCTAACTCCAGTAAGATTAACCCACATCACAAAATCCCCAAACCAGAGATGTTGGTGTGGATGTGGAGAAAAGGGAACACTTCTGCACTGCTGGTGGGAATGCAAACTAATACGTTCCTTTTGAAAAGATTTTTGGAGATCACTTATGGATCTAAAAATTGACTGGCCATTTGATCCTTCAATTCCTCAACTAGATATGTATCCACAAGACCAAAAATCACTTTTTAACAAAGATATTTTCACCAGAATGTTTATTGCAGCCCAATTCATAATTGCTAAGTCATGGAAGAAGCCCAAGTGCCCATCGACCCATGAATGGATTAATAAATTGTTGTATATGTACACCATGATATATTATGCAGCCTTTAAAAAAGATGGAGACTTTACCTCTTCTATGTTTACATGGATGGAGCTGGAACATATTCTTCTTAGCAAAGTATCTCAAGAATGGAAGAAAAGGTATCCAATGTACTCAGCCCTACTATAAAACCAATTAGTAAATACCCACACTTCCATATGAATGCTGTAACCCAACTACAGCCCAAGATGAAGGGGAAAGAAGAAGGGGAGGAGGGGAGAATGGGTGGAGGGAGGGTAATTGGTGGGACCACACCTATGCTGCATTTTACAAGGGTACATGTTAAATCTACTAAGTGTAGAATATAAATGTCTTAACACAATAACTAAGACAATGTAGTGAAGACTATGGTAACCAGTTTCATGAAAGTATTTCAAATTGTATATAAAACCTGCACATTGTACCCTGTAATTGCATTAATGTACACAGCTATGATTTAATAAAAAAAATTTTTAAAAAGAGATGGGAAAGGGAAAGTGTCCTAATGCAGGTAAAGATATTTAAAGGGATGTCTATGCTTAGTGGGGCTTCTATAATATAAGTTTGTCCATATTCCTCAAAAATAACTAAGAGAAATGCAGATAACCAAGAGTTGTCTATATTCCTGAAAACCAGCCTTGGTTAATATGGGAGTATGACTATGATGTCTGAAACAGTGGCAGCCAGTTGCTACCATGAGGAGAGGGCCCAAAAGCTGCTGCAGAGGTATCCACTGTAAAAACTCTGAAGATTGAATTGCCACCATACAGGAAGGAAAAGAAGTAGAAAATAATGCATCTGTAGTGACACCATCCAAGTGACTGTATCGAGTCTTGCCTGGACCACTTTCCAGTTTTGTATCTACCAGTACCTTGCATTGTTTATGCCAGTTTGATAAGACTTGTTGTCACTTTTGATCAAAAGATTTTTCAATGAGGCATCTGTCCATTCTAAATTCTGCAAATTTCTTTCTCTGTGACTTGGATGCAAGAAAATATTACTGCCATTAAGGGAGAACTCTTGATGCAGTTCAAATTTAAGTACTTCATTTGTTTGCCAACTGTGTCTTTTTCTCATTTGTTTGTGGTTTTGTGGGTACATTATTTCCATTTTGGAAGATGTGTGGTGTGATTGTTCACTCACAAATCAGTAGTCCTCCAACCTATCAATTCATCTAAACAATCTAGATGTTTTTATTTAAAAAAAAAAATACAGAGACATTAAGTCTCTCCTTCTAGGAATTCCTCTTCAGTAGGTCTGAGGTGAAGCATGGGCATCAAAATCATTGATTTTTATGAGCAAGTGAGTCTGATGTGCCTTTCATTTGAAAGCCCCTGTGATTATGTGTGAACTTCATGGCTTGTTGTAGAAGATACACAGCATATAAAGAGGAAATCATTCACTGGAAAGAATGGTTCTTTTGGGCTCTCTCTAAAGTCTCCTGTATTGCAAGGAAAATTTGCTAACTCTATTTATATATTATTCTCCAGTTGTTCTTCACACAAATATTATTTAAAATAAATAATATTAAAATTCAATATTAGTTTAAATTTTAATATTATTTATTTTCCAGACAAATGGAAATGGATAATCTATGGATACATAGGACTATGAAGACATACAAGGTCCCCGCCCTCATGCGGTTTATAGTCTAATGTTGGAAGCAGAAATTAAACAAATAATCATTATATATATGTATATATGTATGCATATATGTATATATATCATGCATATGTCAGTATCTCATATTATACATATATAACTAGACATTTTTCATGGCATTATAATCCTTTTTTGTCTATACCATTCTTCTTTAATGAGCTCCGTATTGAAAGATGGGTAGATTGTTTCCAATCTTTTGCTACAAAGTTATAGACTTATGATGAGAAGAAATATAGCCATGGGTGGGGGCATTACTATCAGTGCCTGGACGAGGGTAAGGTTCAAATACTTGCTCAACCCTCAGAGAGCATCCTTCCTTTGGATGAGCTGGCCATTCAGAAAACTGATGGTAGATGGTATTCTATTCGTCCATTCAGCACATAGTGATGGCCTACTCAGTACTATATGGAACATGGTCAAGTCAGTTCTCTTATAAAAGACACCGGGCTTTCTGAGTATAGAAATGGAAGTAGTAAGATAGAGCTTGAAGTCATATACTATCTGCGACTAGGTTCTAAAAACACAAGGCATGACACTCAAAAGGTTTAAGACCTCAACAGTGAAAAGTAAATCTCCTTCTCCTGTCCCCTAGCAATACAGTTCTCTGTTGTGAAAGCAGCCACAGTTACCCATTTATTACGTTGTGTAAGAGAAGATACAGACATATACGACGAGTGTGCACGATATGGGTGTTGTGTGGATAGGATGGTGCTTCACAAATGAAGTATGCTGTACATTCTGTTCTGTACCTTGCTTTCCTTCAACTGTTACACACACACACACACATATGCATATCAGAAATTTTCCAATATTATATATATAACTGGACTTTTTATGACATTATGATATTCTTTTGTTTGTCTCTACCGTTTTTATTTAATGAGTTCCATATTAAAAAATGGATAGATTGTTTTCAAACGTTTGCTATTATGACTTCCTTGAGGAATTTTCTTACACGGTCATCTTGGAAATGCTTAGAAGTGAAATTGTTGGATCAAAGGATATAAACATTTGTGATCTGGAAAGGGATCACTAAATTGTACTCAATACCAGTTGCAACAATTTACACTTCTATCAAAACTTCATGAGACTGTCTCCTGGTTTGCACACTTACAAGCACAGAGTGGTATTTAACTACTATATCTTTTCTTTGCTGGTCTATTGGGTGATAGCAGCAATTCTTTATTTTTTATTTGCATTTTTCCCTATAAGTGAGGTTAAACTTGTTTTTTACCTGTAAAAATATGTTTAAATGCTACTTTTTCTTTGTCTGGGAGTTATCTTTTCATGCCCTTTGCAAACTTTTTTCTATTAGGTTGTTAGCGTTTTCCTTTTGATTTGCAATTGTTATTTTTATGTAAAGAAAATTTTATTTTGGTTAGTAATTTCTATTGAAAATAAAATTTACTAAATATTATCTTTGGATTGCATTCATAATTTTTCCCACATAGAATATTATTATTACTTTGAAGTCAAATGTAACCAATGATTTTGAATTAGATATTCCCCTGCATCTTAGTCTAGAACATTTTTTTAATTTGTTTTATTTTTTTTCATTTTTGCAACTTTTTATAAACACTAAACGTTAAATTAAGCATTTTTTGCTATTCTGGAATATATTTTGTTATAGGGAATAAATGAGTGACACAACTATTATTTCCAAGAAAGATATCCATTTACTCTCACTGACATGTTGCACCCACTTTATCAAATATTAATGCCAATTTACTGTAGGCATTGGGTCTAATTTCACACTCTGTCTTCTATTTTGTTTACCTAAGATGGTACATTTGAGGGAGGAGGAAGGGATCAGAAGATTCAGTGTAATTGGCAGCAGAACTTGATGGATTATCAGAGTAAAGGGGCTGGGTGTTGTACGCTGAGAATACTGAGAGGCAGAGAACTACTGAAAGAAAGAGGAAAGACATCAAAATAGAATTTGGGGAGGAGGAGCATGGGAGACTATACACATAGCCTTCCCTACCACACATTTTTCTAAGACTAGTTGCAAGTGTTTGTTTTTTCTAGGGTATGCTGTTGTTGTTGCTGTTGTTCTTATATAGGCCTAAGTAACACAAAGTTACCCTCAGCCTGTTAAGTACAACCATAGTCACATAAACCTCTTCAATAATACCCTGGATATCACCAGAGCTGAGTTCCTGCTCTTGACTCAGGCTTCCCATGTAATTCCACTCTGTCTCCATAAACTTTAGGGAGGTTCTTAGGCCTGTCTCTCAAACTCAGGAAATCCACTCATGTTCTTCCACTCCAGGGAAGCCAGCTGGCTGGCAGCATTTATGAATACACATGGGTTTCTGGCCACTCTACCCTGATCAGCGCCTGAGACCGTGATCCTGCTTTTGCTCCTGCCCTCTGGTGCTGCTACTGGCCATGTACCTGGAAAGGGTGAAATGCCCTTCTTCCCACTCTTTGTTGACTTTGATCATGTGGGTCCTGCAAATGCCTCAAATCTCAATGAAAACTTCCATGAATTTGACTGCTGAGTTTCTTGCTCAAAACCTGCCCATTAGGAGGAAGGGCAAGGAAACTAGAACCAACCAGTTTACAACATTGTTCTCATCTCTAAAATACCTGACAAAAACAGTGATGCTTACAAAGGTTGCATTGAAACTTGTAGAAGTACACAATGTACTCAGAGGTGGGACAGTGTGTTGGGTACCAGGCATTAATTAAAACTAAAGTCCAGGCACGTGTAGTACCAGGCCTGGCCCAGGCAGGACAAGGTAGTGACAAATGTGACAGTCTTCATGAAGTCCTGACTTTTACGGTTTTCACAGCTGCAATAATAATTTTAAGCTGCTGTAATTTAACTATGCCTCCAAGCACACAAAATCAATGATCCAACTGTAGAAAATGTCCAAATACTCATTTAGATTTCCTCTCTCAAATAGAAATGTAATTTGAGCTGTCTGGTTTTCTTTCCCTAGAAATTACATGTACAAAGGATTTTTTATTTTAAATCATCAACTTTATAAACAATAATAAAGCCTAAATAAGCAACTAGATCAATAATATTTTCCATGAAATGGCAGGTTTCCCTCCCTACTTCCTGCCTCTTACACTTAGAATGCAACCGTAAATGCTATAGCTGAATTAACAGGAAAGCCCATTAATTCTCCTATTTAAAAAGATCCATTCTATTTTCTTTACTTTTGCCATGGGATAAATAATCACTGCATAATTCACAGACAATTTAGCAATGATAGACAACAAATAAAGACAAAAATAAGAGTGGTGAAGATTTTTACTGGTTGTATTTCTCTCATGTATTTATTCCATCTTCAACCCACGTAGTGCATTCATAGGGCTGTTTTCTGAGGAGACTGGGGAAAAGATAGGAAATACGTTATCTGCCCAAACAAAGCATCTATTGAGAATAGGCAAAGTATTGAATTTCCAAAACAGCAACTGAGTTCCCTGGGTATTATTTATTTTGGCATCCCTGTAGCATTGATTCAGCTGGCCATAAATCCTCATATTAGGTTAGGGCTTTTGTGTTTCAGGTGTGTGTCCTATCTACTTAAGACATGAAAGAAATGCACAAGCTACCAATCAAGGGCATGAGTAAAATTACGCCACAAATAGGAAAAGGGAACATTTATACGGCACATGAGAATGTGAAGGGGATCTAAGGAAAAGCAAACAACCCAGCAAACCTTGCTCAACAATGTTTTGTTACCATATCTAGACTATTCCAATATCCTTATGAGGATGTGAGGATGTCACAGAAGGAATCCATTTAGATCTCACACTGTGTTCACTTTGGGTTCCTTAGACGGTTAAGAAAGACAGACTCATCTGTGTTCTTTCAGGGATAATGGCATTTACTATGATGATAGACTTAGGGAGAACCTGGAGCTTAATGATATCAGGAACCCAGAGAGCTCAGTATCCTCAACCAATAACCTAGCTTATGCTTTTCCCCCTTTTAAAAAAAAATTCTAATTAATATGAGGGTACAAATTTTTAGGTTACATTGTTTTCAATTCTAAGATAAGGTTCAAGTTGTAGTTGAACCCTTCACTCAGGGGGCGTGCTAAACACCCTCACGTTGTGCTCATTAGATGAGGTCCCACCAATTGCCCTTCCTCCTCCTTCCTTCCCTCTCCCTTCATTCCCCTCCTGTTCCTAGACTATATTTGCATTTCATCATTTCTGTAGGAGTATAGTTGTCTATATATTGGTTTCATATTAGTATTGAGTACATTGGATATGTTTTTTCCATTCTTGAGATACTTTACTAAGAAGAATGTCTTTCAACTTTATCCTGGTAAACATAAAAGATGTAAAGTTCCTCATCTTACCTTATGGCTGAATAGTACCCCATGTTATCCATATACCACAGTTTGTTAATCCATTCACAGGCTGATGGGCATTTGGGCTGTTTCCATGATTTGGCAATTGTGAACTCTGCTGCAATAAACATTCTGATGCAAGTGTCTTTGTGATAAAATGACTGTTGTTCTTCTGGGTAGATACTTAGTAATGGGATTGTGGGATCAAATGAAAGGTCAACTTTAAGGTCAACTTTAGTTCTTTAAGAATTCTCCATACTTCTTTCCATAAATGTTGTATTAGTTTACAAGCCCACCAGAAGTGTGGAAGTGTTCCCATCTCTCCACATCTAGGCCAGCTTCTGCAGATTTGGGAATTTGTGATGTGGGATAATCTTGCTGCAGTTAGGTGATATCTCAGGGTGATTTCGATATGCATTTCTCTGATGATTATAGATGATAAGCATTTTTCATGTGTTTATTGGCCTGTCATCTGCAGAGAAGTTTCTGTTCAAGTCTCTTGCCCACTTACAAATGGAATTCCTTGGTCTTTTCTTGTTGATGAATTTTAGTTCTCTATAGATTCCAGTTATTGGCCCTTTGTCAGATTTGCAGAATGCAAAAATCTTCTCCCATTCTAAAGGCTGTCTGTTTGCTTTAGTTGTGCTACCCTTAGCTGTGCAGAAGATTTTTAGCTTAATCCCATGCTTAAGGACATTGATTTTGTAACCCAAGATGATACTATATTCCTTAATAACTTCTAAGAGCTTTGTACTTGGGTTCCTGCTATAAATCAATCTTGTTTATTTATATTTGGTCTTGCTACAATTGCCAGGGTGGTCTTCCTCATAAAATCTTTTCCCAGGCCAATATTGTCAAACATTTTACCTACACTCTCTTCTAGAATTTTTATTGTTTCATGTCTTAAATTTAAATCCTTTATCCAGTGAGAGTCAATTTTTGTCAATGGTGAGAGGAACAGGTCTAGTTTCAGTCTTCTACATGTGGCTAACTAGTTCTCCCAGCAACACCTATTAAATAGGAATTCTTTTCCTCAGTGCATTTTTTTCTTTGGTTTATCAAAGATAAGATGGTGATATATGGCTGGGTTCATCTCTGTATTCTGTATTCTATTTCATAGACCTATATCTCTATTTTTGTGCCAGTACGAAGCTGTTTTGATCACTATAGACTTGTTGTATAACTTGAAGTCTGGTAACATGATACCTAAAGATTTCTAAAAATAGGCTCGGCACCTGTGGCTCAAACAGCTAAGGCGCCAGCCACCTATACCTGAGCTGGCGGGTTCGAATCCATCCCGGACCCGCCAAACAACAATGATGGCTGCAACCAGAAAATAGCCACATACTGTGGTGGGTGCCTGTGGTCCCAGCTACTTGGGAGGCTGAAGCAAGAGAATCACTTACACCCAGGAGTTGGCAGTTGTGGTGAGTGGTGATGCCACAGCACTCTACCTAGGGCAATAGCTTGAGGCTCTGTCTCAAAAAAAAAAAAAAGATTTCTAAAATTTGTATTAATTATTCTGGATTTTTTCAAAAGTTATACATCATCATCAACTAAGATTTATCCCAGGGATGCAAGGTTGGTTCAGCATATGTAAATTCATAAATGTAATTCACCACATAAATAAAATTAAAAACAAAGACCATGTGATTCTCTTAATTGATTCAGAAAAGGGTTTTGACAATATCCAGCATAATTTTTTAATAAGAACTCTCAAAAAAATAGGCTTTGGTGGGAGATTTCTTAAATGATAGAGGTCATCGACAACATCTACAAGTCCACAGCCAATATCACATTGTATGGAGGAAAACTGAAAGCATTCCCACTCAAAACTGGAACAAGACAAGGAAACCCACTATTGCCCCTGCTATTCACTACAGTGCTGGAAGTCCTAGCCATCACAATCAGGCAGAGAAAGAGATCAAGGGTATTCAAATGGGGACCAAGGAGGTCAACCTGTCACTCTTTGTGGATAACATGATCTTATATTAGGGACTCAGCTACAAAGCTCTTAGAAGTGATCAAGGAATATAGAATCATCTTGGGATACAAAATCAATGTCCACAAATCAGTAGCTTTCATACATGCCAATAACTGTCAAGCTGAGAATACAATAAAAATTCTATATCTAGCAGAGGAGCAAGATGGCGGCCAAGTAACAGCTTCCTTGCAACGGGGCACTGTGAGTCTGGGGAGAGAAGACTCCAGGCATCTCTGGCTGTTGGGATCTGCCCAGAAACAACCCTTTTGGGACACTGGGAGTCAGCGAGAGACTTCTGGACCACATGAGGAGGACAAAAGCAGTGGAGAACTGGCAAGTGTTTGCATGTGTTCATTTGGTCTAATCCCACCGGCAGCTGTAAGTACAGCAGCAGTGGGATTGCAAACTGGAAAGGCCTTACCTGTGAGTTGTTTGTTTGGTTTTTTTTTGGACTTGGCACTCAGTTGAACTACCTTGGGAGAACTTGGGCAAGAGTGTGAGGAACTTTAAGCATTGTCTAGGGCCCCAGACTGAGCATCTGAGCCAGACAGAGCTAACAGTGCTCGGCTGTGGGTCAAGTGGAGCCACTGTGGGAGAACTGCCCAGCAAGCTCCGTCCTTAGGGTCACAGAGCAAGGATTGGGCAGGAGCGAGTAATAGTGACTGAGCAGCCTAAAGGTAGGTACCGAGATGCCTTACAGCCTTGGCCCTCAGGGGCATAGAGTGACACTGGTTTTGGCACACTGGGTAAGTGGATAGCCACTTCGGGAGTGATCCCAGTGACAAGTGCTTTCCTGGGAAAGCTTCTGCTTGGCCAAGGTTAGCAGTTTAAAGTGTCTTTTAAGATGGCTGAGGAGAGATTTAGGCTCTCCACCCTGCAGGGTTTGAGAAACCAGCAGAGGCCTCCAGTCTCCATCTCATACAGTCATTATCAGCATTGTGATTAACATCTCATACCCTAGAAGATCACCTGTTGCCCAGACAATATTCAGTAAAATATATATACTGCTTTAATTTGTTTGTTTTTTTTAAATTTCAACATTTTCCCTATAGATTTTTCTTTCCTTTTTTTCTTACTTTTCTTTCTTCATTTTTCTAGTTTAAATATAATTTTCTATTGTTGCCTTGTTTAACAATTAGAACTTCACAAGCAAAGGGAGGGGGGAGGATGGGTGGAGGGAGGGTGATTGGTGGGATCACACTTACGGTGCATTTTACAAGGGTATGAGTGAAAACTACTAAATGTAGAATATAAATGTCTTTATATAGTGATTAAAATGCCATGAAGGCTATGTTAAATAGTTCAATGAAAATATTTCAGATTATATCTAAAGTCAGCACATTGTGCCCCCTAATTGCACCAATGTACACAATTATGATTTAATTAAAAAAAAAAGAACAATTAGAACTTCATTTTTGCTAGTGTTTCTACCCCTATTATTTGTTTTTTTCCTCAATTTTATACCGTAAAGTCTTCAGTTTGTTTGTTTTGGTTTGATTTATAGCATTTTTGTGTTTCCTGTCTACTCAGTGGAGGTGGACAACAGTGTCCGAACAGGCTAGCAAAGAGCTGCTGACCTCAAGGAAACCACCCAATCCAGCACCCCCAGAGGTTGGGGGTTTTTAAGGTTGGATCAAAGTTCCCTACTGTACACCTATATTGCTCCTGTCTCCCTCTTTCTGTGTCTCTCTTCTTTTTGTCAATATTCCCTTTACCAACCCCCTCTGCTTTCTCTTTTTTCTTTTCTTTTCTTTTTTTAATTCTTTTCTCCCTTATTGCTCTTCAATCTTCTCATCCTTCTGTACCAAAAGGACTCATCAAAACCCTACTCCAGAGGCACAGTAACTTAAAGAGCAAGAGGAAGTGAAAGGAAAATTAGGGCAAGGAAATAGATAAAAGAAATCACTCATGAGAAAGAATCAACAGAAAAATCCTGGCAACATGAAAACCCAGTCCAGAGTAACCCCTCCAAGATACCATGAGGTAGCTACTGCAGAGGATTCCACCTATAAAGAAATGTTAGAAATGACAGAAAGGGAATTTAGAATACAGACGATGAAAACAATGAAGGAAATGATGGAAACAATGAAGGAAACTGCTGATAAAGTGGAAAATAACCAAAAGGAAATCCAAAAACAGAATCAAAGAAGAGATGAACAATATGAAGAATATAGAAAGAATATAGCAGAGCTGAAGGAACTGAAGCAGTCAATTAGGGAACTTAAAGATGCAATAGAAAGCATCAAAACAAATTAGACCATACAGAAGAAAGAATCTCACAGGTAAAGGACAAAGCTCTTGAGATAACTCAGATAGTTAAAGAGGCAGAAAAGAGAGAGAAAGCAGAACGTTCACTGACAGAATTATGGGACTTTATGAAGTGTTCAAACATATGAGTTATAGGTATCCCAGAAGGGGAAGAATAATGCCCCAGGGGAATGGAAACCATACTAGAGAATATAATAAATGAAAATTTCCCAAATATCACCAAAGATTCTGATGCACTCCTTTCTGAGGGATACCAGATCCCAGGTCACCTCAACTCTAACCGAACTTCTCCAAGACACATTGTGATGAACCTGTCCAAAGACAAAACAAAAGATTCTTCAAGCTGCCAGGAGTAAGCACCAGTTGACCTACAGGGGCAGATCCATCAGGGTGATTGTAAAATTCTCTAATGAAACTTTCCAAGCAAGAAGACAATGGTCATTTACCTTTAATCTACTTCAACTGCTGGTGTGACTGCAAACTAATACAACTTTTTTGGAAGGAAGTATGGAGAACCCTCAAAGAACTCAAGCTAGACTTCCCATTTGATCCTGCAATCCCATTACTGGGCATCTACCCAAAAGGAAAAAAATCCTTTTATCATAAGGACACTTGCACTAGACTATTTATTGCAGCTCAATTTACAATTGCCAAAATGTGGAAACAGTCTAAATGCCCACTGACCCAGGAATGGATTAACAAACTGTGATATGTGTACACCATAGAAGACTATTCAGCCATTAAGAAAAATGGACACTTTACAGCCTTTATATTAACCTGGATGGAAGTGGAACACATTATTCTTAGTGAAGCATCACAAGATTGGATAAGCATGAATCCTATGTACTCAATTTTGATATGAGGACAATTAATGACAATTAATGACAGGTGGGAGTGGGTGAAGAGGAAAACAGAGAGAGAAAAAAGGCGGGAGGGGGAGGGAAAGGAAGAGCAGAGAGAGGGAAGGAGGGAGCAGGGTGGGGTCTTGGTGTGTGCCACACCTTTGGAGGCAAGACACAATTGTAACGGGGACTTTACCTAAGAAATGCAATCAGTGTAACCTGGTTTCTTGTATCCTCAAAGAGTCCCCAAAAATAAATTTAAAAAAAGATTTAAACAAAATTCTATATCTTTTATAGTAGCTCCAAAGAAGATGTAATACTTGGGACTATATCTAACAAAGGACATGAAAGATGTCTATAAAGAAAACTATGAAACCCTAAAAAAGAAATAGCAGAAGATGTTAACAAATCAAAAAACATACCAAGCTCATGGGTTAGAAGAATCAACATCATTAAAATGTTCACACTACCGAAAACAATCTATAGACTTAATGCAATCCCCATCAAAGCTCTAGAATCATACTTTAGGTAACTTGAAAAAACTAGCTTATGCTTTATTAGAGCTGAGAGTAAATGCTAGAGCCTTTAAAAGACACGTAGATATTGCAGGCTATAGTCTCAAGAGAGGACAATCTTGGCTAAATAGTTTGCAAGTACTAGCATTTTTGCTTTTTGTTAATATTTATTCCTGAATATTTTAATCTATATAATATAGCTGGTTTATCTGACTTCTCCACCTAGATTCTTGGCTTTGGTTTCACTGTATAATCTGCCTAATTCTCTTGGTATTTTCTAAATTAGGTTTTCAGAGTAGGGAAATGCATTGCTCCATGTCTTTCCCACGCCTTCTCATGAGCCAAACTAAAATGAGTCTGGCTTTGGCTCTTATTGTCACCTGTGACCCAATAAACTGGCAAATTGGTGGGTACGATTCAAGATATGTCCATTTCAGTAGCTGGGCTGTGGTGCATTCAGTACCCCTTTCAAGGAAGTCCCAGGTAGTACTAGTACTACACTCTGCCTTCTTAGACATATAAGAATTCCCTGCCTATGACTACTCCAAGACATTTATGTATTTTGACTATTTTCATTGGTTTTATAAGAAACATAAGTTAAATGCAATCAACTCAGTGATTCAATGAAAACCATTTGTTTGAATGTTTCAATTGTAATACAATAGAGATGAGATATTAACATATGGATACTCATTATCTTCACCCACCTTGGCTTCCAAGAAGGAGAGACTATTACATTTTTATTTAGATATAAATTGGTAAAATTTTATTCTTTTCAGTCAAAATTGATCTCCCTTAGGCTTCAACTGTGTAATTCAACATACCTTGACTTTTGAAGTTCTCAACTTTGACTTCTAACTCGAATGATTAACATGGTTCTAATCTAGACAAATAAACGTGTTTAAAAGCACTTACAAATACTTTCCTAAATGTAAGTCAAGATCCTTGCCAATTAATCTGTTTCCATGAAATAGTACCATCACTTTTCATTATTGAAAGTGATAATCCTTTTATTCATTCAATGGATATTTATGCAATATCTACTATTACTATCTACCAATATAATTATTTTACTATCTACTTTTACTATCTACTAATATAATTATAATTATTTTACTGGGAATAGCACAGTGAACAACATTAATTAACAAGGTCCTTACACTTACTTAGCATCTAATGTAAAGAAGACAACATTCAATTTTTCTTTTCTTTCTTTTCTTTTTTCTTTCTTTCTTTATTTTTTTTTTTTTTTTTTTTTTTTGGAGACAGAGTCTCACTCTGTTGTCCTGGGGTTTTGTGCAATGGCATCATAGCTCATAACCACCTCAAACTCTTGGACACAGCAATCCTCATGCCTCAGCCTCCCAAGTAGCTGGAACTACAGGCATCCACCATAACTCCCAGGTAATTTTAGAAATGGGCTCTCACTCCTGCTCAGGCTAGTCTAGAACTCTTGAGCTCAAACAATCTGCCTTCTTTGGCCTCCCAGAGTGCTGGAATTACAGGCATGAGCCACTGCATCCAGCCACAACATTTAATTGTCAAATAAACATTTAATTTTAAATAAAGCAATGCAGAAACAAGACAAACTGAAGTTAATTCTTTAACATGAATTACTAAAAAATAAACTTAATTGTTGAAATATGTAAAGCTGACCTGGATTTATAGTCCTGAGATCTTTATTGATCTCAGTTCTTTCAAAAAGACAGAAAATAATAGTTACACAGATAGATTTTAGTTATACAATTATGCAGGCCCACTTATATGAGTATTAAAATGGGACCATTGTTGTCAGCAATGTTAATGTCAAAAAGAAATCTTAGTGACTTTAGATTTGCATAACAAATATATTTTAATTATTGTTCATGAACTCATGGGCTATGTCGGAGTCATCTTTCTATATTCTCCATGGAGTTAATTATCCTTTACTTACCATCCTAATTTTGGGGTGAATGGGTTAGAGGAGTGTGGTTGGGGTTGGAATGAAAGGAGGGAGGAAATAAGGAAGAAAGGAAGTGGGAAAAAATGATTAACTTTATATACAACATTAAAGGGACCCATCAAGGTACCTTGATTTGTTCAACAAGAATTTTGATGTGAGGGCTGTAAGAAAATATTTTAAAATGCCAAGCATGTAGGATGAGGTTAGGTAGCTAAAATACAGAAGGAAAGGAGGCATTGATGTTGTGGTGCCTTCTGGTGGAAGGTACCGTTCCACTTTATTGAGATGTAGGAAGAGTAGGGCATCAGTTTTTGTACCATATGAGTCTGATCAGGCTGCCATTACAAAATGCCTCAGACTGAGTGGATTTAACAACAGAAATTTATTTTATTCAGTTCTGGAGGATAGAAGCCCAAGATCAATGTGTCATCAAGATTGGGTTTTTCCACAGGCTGTTGGAGAAGGATCCATTGTAGATCTCTCCTCTTGGTTTGTAGAGAGCTGTCTTCTTCCTGTGTCTTCACATTGTCTTCCCTTGTTCCCTTGTTCTCTTATAATGATACCAGTCTTACTGGATTAAAGTCCACCCATATGAATTCTGGGGAGACAAAATTTAGCTCATAATGGTAGCAAATCTCTAGGCAACAAGCCTTCTCCTACCTGCAATTTTTGTATTAGCTTTATCTTCCCTGAGGTCACAGAACATGTCACTCTATCCTGCAAAAGCACACATTCAATGCCTTTCAGGATCTGATACTTGTTTACCTTTTCAGCTCTATACCATACCCTCCTTGTTTGTCTTCTGGAACAAATCATTTATCTTAAAACAAACACACTTTCTCTGTTATTTAAGTCCAATCCACCTTTAAAGTACTTGGGCAATTCTCACCTTGTCCCTGAGACCTTCTCAGAGCCATAAAAGATGCAAATCTGACTGTGAGTAGCTAGTTCCTCATGGCCTGAGCATTGGGGACACTTATTTGGGCTTTGGTCCTAGCCACTTACTAGCCATAATCCTTCAAGCTAGTTAACCATTCTAGGTCTTGGAGAGGCTATAGCATACTCCCCATCTCACACTATTATGCTAAATAATAAGTTAAATCATTTAGATTAAAGGTCTGAGACAGAACTGGCATAATCATTACTAGCTTTCTCCTTTTCCTTGCTGCTTCCTACTCCTACAGTTATGTATGTATATATGTGCTGCTCTTATATTATAGCACTCATCAGTTTGGTTTGCTTTATAATGATATTTGTGTGGGGGGGTGTTCATTGCAGCAATAACCACAATTTACTTTGGCTTTCAAGCTGACTTCTAAAAGTATGTGAAGCCAGAAACTTAGGACACAGAAGACAAAGAAAAATTGTATACAAAGTGGAGACACAAAGGAATTGGAATGAAAGAAAAGATGCAGAGTTTCATCTCATTCCCTCCACCCCATCCATAGTCTCACAAATTGCCATTGTATGATGAAAAGTGTAAACGCCAACAAAGTTTATTATTAAAGAGGAGAGAAAACCTGGGTCATCCTTGGCAAAAGATTTTTTTTCTTTGGATAAGTCAAAAAGTGATTTATTCGATTAGTTTTCATGACAATTTGATAGAGTATTTTAAGTGTATTAAATACAGAAAGATGAATGGATAAGCAGATAAAACCGTACTTTCATCATGAGGCTTTCACTGTTGGGTGCCTATATCCCACTCCATCCATTACTCCCCTCCACTAACAAAAAGAGCAGTCCATTCTATACTGCCCAACTATCAATAAAACAATCCTTAAAATATATATAGTGAGACTAATTGTTAAGGCCTTTTAAAAACATTGGCTAATTAGTTAATCAATAATACTTAAGGGGCTTTCTTTCCCCACCATGCTTCCTCCTATGACTTTATTTTGTGCTATTTTATTAAACAGGATTTTGACCACCCATGCTACTAGCACATTTAGTCCATGAATGGTAGTTGTAAGTCAGAGCAGGCAAAGAGATTAACTCAGAGCCCCAGAAGCAATTAAAACAGCCTTTAAGCTTTTAGGCTGACGAATGCACCAGGAACAGCATCATAGTGAAATGGACTTGCAGTCATGGGTTTGAGTTTAAAGTCATGTGGAGGCTTAATTTCTTTTCTGTGGGAACTGCAGGATGCTCTTAAATTCAGCATTTCCATATGTGAGCAAGAGAAACATATGGAAAAGTTTTTAGGCAAAAACATATCAACATTGCTGCATTATTTGTTTAAACTCAAGCAAGTTAATCATTTCATTTTAACAGGAACTTCCAGACAAACTAGTTATTTTGTTTTTGTTTTCCTTGTTGACAAATTAACTGGAAGTTTGCATGACCAGTTTAAAGTTAGGGCTTTTCTTTTTTTTTCTTTTTTTTTTTTAATTATTTTTTATTGAGTCTTAACTGCATACAATAATTCAGTCTTGGAGTACAGTGTGCGGGCATCACATACAATCGGAGATATTTTTATCAACCTGATTAATATAACATTCATGATATTTTCTCATTTACTATGTGAAAACAATTTTGATCTGTATTTAGAAGATTTCTCCTGACCCTTCACATATGCACAACAAGTGTGATCTCACCCTTTATCCTCTCTCCCTCCACCCTCTCCCTCCCCTTCCCTCCTTCACCCCTTTCCCCATCTTATTGTGCAATAAGTGGGTTGTAGCCTTCGCTTGAAAGATATAAATTTGCTTCATATTAGGGGTGTATACATTGGATACTTTTTCTTCCATTCTAGAGATACTTTGCTAAGGAGAACATGTTC
>CAUYRH010090878.1:0-27041 GCA_963574655.1 Perodicticus potto
ACAAAGTAATGAGAAAGTCTCTTGAATGCTATCACAATCAGGTTGATGAAAATATCTCTGATTGTATCTGAAGCCCGTACACTGTACCCCATGACTGAATTATTGTACACAGATATGATTTAATAAAAAAAAAAAAAAAAAGTAGGGAGTAAGTATAGGTTCAGCATGAGGAAAACACACAAAACCTGGATTATTATCAAGCCTTGATAACATTTATTTTTGTTAATTTTTTAATTACTTAAAATAATTCTTGAATTTTTTTTTTTTTTTTTTTGCTTAGGTCATGCACATTCGGAAACTACTTCAGAAAATGGATCGTCCAAATGGTCTTTATCCAAATTATTTGAACCCAAGAACAGGGCGCTGGGGTCAGTGTAAGTATTTCTAGTACCACTGATGCTTTGTTAAAAGGCTGTTTATCTGAAAATTCTATGCTTGATGTAGTGAAAAGTACACACGTGGCATTAAAAATCCTCAGTTAGTGTTTAACCCTATGATCTATTAGTGCTATTATCTTTGACAGATTTCTAATCCTTTGTGGCTTTAGTTTTCCTGCTTGTAACATGGAAACATTCTGTCCAGAAGAGTATTTTATTTCATGTATTTAAGTACTTTGCTAAAATATAGAGTGCCTTTTTGAAGGGAATATACTTTAAAATATGTCTTGAAGAACACTCCTTAGGTATTTATAGGAGTATGAAAGACAAATGAGTATGTTAAATGACTAGTGGGGAATGGTTGCTCATGGACATGAAATGTCTAGTCACTCATTTTAGAAGAAGGTATCATGTCATCCATTATTTATCAAGCTCTATGCCAAGTTCTTGGATTAGGATGAGATGGCGAAAGAACACATAGAGCTTGGCCTGATTTCAGGGAGCCCATGTTTTAGCAGGATAGGCAGACATACTTAGAAGTAGTTGTAATAAAATGTGATGAATGTATATAGAAGGGGAAAGTACCAGTTGAATGGGAAACTGGGGTATAATTGATTCTCTCTGCCTTAGGGGAAAGTATCTTGTTTGGGGAAGGAGTAATTTTTCTTATTAGAGATTTAGAATTTATCTTTGAAGGAACTGAGTTTTAAAAATAACAAATGTTCATATGGAAATGTGGAACTTACAGAATTTTAGTAGATGTAGGTTCATCAATGTTATTCTCTTCTAAAAGGTAGGAAAATAAGAACAAATAATGGAAGTTGCAGTTTTACTCCTAATAAAACACAATTAGGTTATTTTTGAGACTAGTAAAATCATAATGAAGTAATAAATAAGAGACAAAAGTTAACTGTTATTGCTGAATCTGCCAGTGAGAAAATGTGCTGGTGTGAGTATGAAAAGTAGGGAAAACATTTACTGTGAAACTGTCTTTTATGTTCCTTTCCTGGAAATTATCCACTATTTTATGAAAGGAATGTAGATTGATTAATGTAGTGCTTTTCGTGGGTCTGAAATAGGATCTCAATCTGTTGACCTTTCTTACTTTTCCTTTTTCCTGAAATTCTTTACAAGTAGCTCATTTTTCTTTTTGCTTTGAAGAAAATTCAAGATCCAGTGCCTAGATGGAATGCAAATGATACTTTCTGAAAAAACAATCCAGAGAGCTGCATTTCTAAAACAAAAGATGCATCTTTTTGTTAAAGAGCTTTATAATTCACATAGGACATTATTCAGCCAAAGTGCACAATTCAATATGGCTTTTAGCATATTTACAGATACATGCTATCATCACATATTATAATTAACCAATTTTAGAACATTTTAATTACCTCAAAAGTTGCTCCTTTAACTGTCAGCTCCTGACAAACGTGCTCACAGCCCCACACTTCTGATCTTAAGGCAATCAGTAACTTGCTTTCCGTCTTTCTGGACCTTCATAAGAATGGCATCCTAAGTATGGGAGACAAATTTTTACTTTGACCCTTTTAGGGTTTTTTTCAGGTGGGCTTTTTTTTGTTTTTTTCCAGAATATTATGTGGATACAGTATTTGGTTACATGAATTGCTTTTATACAGTTTGAGACAAACTTATAAGTTAAGTGTATCTGTCCCACAGATAGTATGTATTTTACCCATTAGGTGTGAATTTACCCATCTCCTCCTCTCCCCTTCCACCTGCATGGTTTCCTCTGAGTTCCGTGTGTGCCCATAAATGTTGAATGATTGGTTCCAGTTTAGTAGTGGGCACCTGTAGTGGTGCTTTTCCTATTCTTATGATACTTTACTTAGAAGAATGCTCTCCAGTTCCAGAAGGGATAAGTTCACCATTTTTTTTTTTTAAATGACTGAGTACTTCATGGTATACATATACCACATTTAATTAATGCACTTGTGTACTGATGGGCACATGGGTTGATTCCACATGTTTGTGATTATGAATTGTGCTGCTCTGAACGTCTGAGTGAATGTGTCTTTTTCATAAAAATTACCTTTTTTCCTTTGGGTAAATTCCCTGTAGTAGTGGGATTTATCCAGAAGTGCTGGATGAAATGGTAGCTTTGGTTTTAGCTCTTTGAGGTATCTCCATACTATTTTCTATAGAGGTTGTACTAGTTTGCAGTCTCATCAGCAGGGTGTAAGTGTTCCTTTCTCTCCATCTCCACTCCGGTATCTGTTGTTTTGGGATTTTTTGATAAATGAGATTGTCACTGGAGTTAGGTGATATCTCATTATGGTTTTGATTCTCATTTCCATGAAGATTAGATATGTTGAGACTATTTTCCTGGGTTTATTTGCCAGTCTATATTCTTTTGAACAGCTTCTGTTCATGGGAGAAAAGAATAAGTGGTATTTAAAAAGTTGGATGATCACATGCAGAAGAATGAAACAGGATCTGCACCTCTCATTACTCATAAAAATTAGTTCGTGATGGATAACAGACTTAAATCTAAGGCCTGAAGCTATAAGAATTCTAGAAGATTTATGAAGAAGACCCCCAAAGGCAATCAGAGCAACAACGAAAATTGAGTTTTCTTACTGTAGATAAGGGTGACTACCCCTTGGAATTGTATTAAGATTTGGAAATGTTAGGATAATTAGAATGGTGTAACAATATACTAAAATTATGTTCAGTTCCTGCCTTGATGTGTTATATGCCAGTATATATTCTGTATGGCATAACTATTTAAGTATAAAGAAGTCATAAAAATACCGAAAAATTGTTGAATATAGGATCAAGAAAGCCTTTGCTAAGCATGTCACATAAAGCAGAAACCATAAAGACAAAGGAGTTAGTTAATACTGTATATAAATGTTAACCATCTCCATTTCATAACAATTAACAAGACAAACTTAGCAAATATATTTGATACACAGAGTTTTCATATCCTTTCTACATGAAGACCTCCTTATATGATAAGAAAAAATGATCACCCCAATAGAAAAATGGGCTAAGAAGAGTTACTTCACACACACAAACGCAAATGGACAAAACCAGATGTTCATGCGTAGCCCTAAAAGTGTAGTGATAATGAAGATAACTTCATCACCTTGGAGACAGTGTAATGTGAGGACATCTAACCCTAGCTCTTTTCATGTTGAAAGGCCGCCTTCATTTAACTGTAATCAGGTAAGGCAACATTTAAGAAACTTCACTTAGATACGAGGCTTGACAATTAAGTTTGTGAACTTGCCACTGTGTGCTTATGTTGGCAGCACTGTACAAACTCAGTAAGGTTTCAGGACCTTGTTGTGTCCGTGTCTCAATTATGTTCAGTCATCATGTAGCAGTGTCTTGCTTAGCTGCTTTCATAATTATTGTGTGTTTTGTGTGCCATCGTCAGAATGTCAGCTCTTGAATTAGAGCAACAAACAAATGTTCAATTTCTGTTAAACTTGTCAGGAGTGGAGGTGGTATCAGGGACATAGTAGTCCAAGTTTATGGGGATACCATGAAAGAAAATGGCAGTGTATAAATAGATTAAACGTTTTCCTAAGAGGAGAGAAAGTGTCGCTGATGAAGAGTGGTTAGGGTGGCCAGTGATGAACAAAACTAATGAAAATATTGCAAAAATACCTCAAATTGTGTGTCAAAATGGTAGGCTGATTGAGAAGCATAGCAGACCAAGTGAACGCTGATGGAGAAACGTGAAAATCTTAACTGTAAATCTTTGCCAACAGTTCATGGATCTTGCATTGTGACACTGCACCAGTGCACAAGGTACGGTGAGGGAGTTTTTAAAATAACTGTGTTGGAACACCCTCCCCACTTGCCTGATCTGACCCTCAGTGACTTTTTTCTTTACCTGAAGATAAAGGAAATATTGAAAAGAAGACATTTTGATGACATTTAAGACACCGAGGGTATTATGACGACAGCTTTGATATTCATTCCAAAAAAGGAGTTCTCAGTTGCTTTGACAGGTGGACTAGGTGCTGGACTAGTGCATAGCTTCCAAAGGGGAGGACGTTGAAGGTAACCATAGTGATAATGAGTATGTAGCATTTTTGCTAATATGAGTTTGCCAACTTAAATATCAGACCTTGTACACATAAAAATGTACATTATTTTGTAAAAATCTATCTACTATGTATTTAACATTTCACAAAACAAAAACTATTTGTTAATTTTAAAATTACCTAACCTTTTAAAATGACTGCTATCTCTGCTTTTTGTTGGAAAACTTTTAGTTACAGCATGGAGGTTCACAGTTTCAGTTGATCCTCTATGTGGGTATCCATCATTTGTGACCTTTAGGGAGTCTTGATTTGGGTTAGGTGGGGGAATGTAGATTCTCAGCAATAAGTTTTTAAAAACAAGAAAACATTTTTTAGGCATGTTGATTATAGCATGGATATTCTGCTGCATCTTTCCATGTTTCAATTTGATCTTTCTTAGCATCATCAAACAAATACTTTAAAACGTCATCTACTGAGAGCTTAATTCATTCCATCTGTAGTTCTTTAGGTGCTTTGGTGATATCAACTAGGTGAGGCTGAAATGTTAATTTGAGTGTGATGTTATGATTCTCAGAGTCAGTGAAGCTTTGTTCATAGCACACGGTTGAGAAAAAATTCTTGACACAAAGATGAGGATAGGTTTTAAAGAAAAGTTAATTTTATTTTCTAAGGGAGGAAAGGCATGGCATGAAGGAAAGAAGTGCCAGCCCTGAAGGTAAGAGGTTTGAGGTTTTTGTTGGGATAAAGGATATAGTGCTTATTGTTGCAAAGTGATAACAGGAGGCAGCTTTATTTTTATTATATATTCTGCCAGGCTGGCTTTATCAGTCTGTTTGAAATGTGTTGTGCTAGGAACTGGGGTAGGGTCCTTTCTCTTTCTATCTATACAGTTCTTTGCAAGTGCTGTAAAAACACTCTTAACCACTACAAGTTAAGGCACAGGTGGTTCATCAAAGGGCAGTTGTGCACTGTATTCTTACTTTTTCCCTCTTTTCTGTTAGATAATTTATTAGCAGTGCTGTCCTTTCACCCTTCTTTGTACATGTATTCTCTAATAAGTCTATAACAGCTACATATTCTTCAAATGACTCATATATATCATCCTTCTCACTAATGACCTCTGCTAACTGGGGAAAATGTTCATCCAAAATTTCTTTTTGAAGAAGTATTTTGAAAAAGGTAACTTTTTGTGAAATGGTTGGCTTTTTGCCACATACCATGTTTGGACTTTGTTTTACCTTGTAAAGAAATATTCAAGCATTTTCATTATACATGATATCACACAGAAATGTATTCCTGTAGAACTCTTCTTTCAATAAATCACATTACTGATCCAGTTCTTTGTAAAATTTAACTGTCTTGTTTTCACAGAGATAAAATTTTGGCTAACCCCTGTTCCTGGTATAGGCTACAGCACTTTGGAATGATATGGTAGATCCTCCACTAAATATTGGCATATTGCAAAACTGATGATGCTGTGTTGCATTTGCAGGAATATAGTTAACAATACTTACAACTTGTTGCAAAGTGTCACTGAAACAGTCACACACCAATTTTCCCATGTTCTTAAGCCTGTCTTCCATTTGTTTGTAAATTAAAATAGTAGCTTTACCACAGAAATTTTTCTGATGTAAGATACAAAGAAAAGAAATGGGAGCATCTGGATCTATTAACAATTTATTTTATCTGTGCAATAAATCTTTCATGTTTTCTTGTCATAAAAGCCATACTATCTGTACATATACTCACTACATTTAGCAAATTCAATCCAACTTTGTAACATGTATCTTCTTTTTTTGACCCCCTGAGAGGGATGTACCATTTTCAGAGATACTGAAATAACAGGTTGATGGTTGGAGCAGATGGAACAAGCTCTTATTCCATCTCTGTGCTCCCCAAATCTACTGAATATTTTGTGCTCGGATAGAGGACATATCCAACATTAAATGGATAAGAGCAGATACTGCACTTGGTCTTAGCCAGAAGGCCAAGAAACAGTCATGACATTTATCTCGAAAATTGTTGAAGATATTTCTTCTCTGTGTTCTGTTCCCAAGAATGCCCCAAGTGAATAACTCTTCTTAGCAGAGAAAATCTTCTGTTCTGACCCAAATGAAATATAAAAGCTTCACCAAGCTAATAGTTGATTTATCTAATACTTCTTTCTGAAGTATTGCATGAAGTTGTTCTGGTAAGTTGAAGGCTAATTTATGTTGCCAATCAGTCATGGTTCTCCTTGAAAGAGGCGGTTATTTGTACTTTGAAACATTGTCAGGGTCTATGCATCCTACAACTTCAACAATGCATTCTTTTTTTTTTTTTAATAGTTTATTTATTTATTTATTTATTTGAGGCAGAGTCTCACTTTGTCACCCTAAGTAGAGTGCTGTAACATCACAACTCACAGCAACCTCCAACTCCTGGGCTTAGGCGATTCTCCTGCCTTAGCCTCTCAAGTAGCTGGGACTACAGGCGCCCCCCTCACAATGCCTGGCTATTTTTTTGTTGCAGTTTGGCGGGGGCCAGGTTTGAACCCGCCACCCTTGGTATATGGGGCCGGCGCCCTATCCACTGAGCCACAGGCACCACCCCTGCAATGCATCCTTTCTCACTTTCTGCATCACTGAATGGCTTAACACATAACATGTGCAATGGACACATTTGAAGAGTTTCTATGACTGTTTTCTCCTTAAAGGTGGTTAGTAGGAAGGAAGAGTACATGAAAATAGTTCTTCCCTTACTATATTTTTCCATTCCAACTATAATCAGATAGCTTGTCTCAGAATATTCCTTATGCCTTTTCTTTTGTTAAATTTTTTTTGTCTGCTTTTTCACCATATCTGTAGATTCCCATTTGAATTACATTTCTTCATGACTTTACAAACTAATCTGTGTCTTCTTTGGTTTCCCTTTTTTTGTCCTGTTATTGACTTTTATCACATTTGCTATCTTGTTATAATTTTTTATTTGTCTCTCTCTCTCTCTCTTTTTTTTTGCAGAGTGTCTCTTTTTTTAACCTATTTTATATGTATGTATGTTTTTTTCACAAGCACTGATTTATTTATTGTTTTGACTCAATTTTTACTTTTGGATTAGTTATTTTCCTTTTCAAAGGAGAATATCAAATGTTCAGGGGGAACTTAGGAGAGGAAAAGCAATTAAGTACATAGTAAAATGTTACAATTTTCTTTTTTACAATATTTCTTAAACAAAAGAGTGCCTAAGAAATAATGCCCTTAAAAATATGAAACCCATGATTTATAGCCAAATTAATGGATGTGATATATATACTCTCTCACACACACACACACAAACATACAGTACAACCACCATAGTTAACTACCTTTCTACATTAATCACCTCCTTAAGTTGACCTAATTTTTTTTTTTTTTTGAGACAGAGTCTCATTTTGCTGCCCTCGGCAGAGTGCCGTGGCGTCACAGCTGACAGCAACCTTCAGCTCTTGGGCTTAGGTGATTCTCTTGCCTCAGCCTCCTGAGTGGCTGGGACTATAGGTGCCTGCCACAACACCCAGCTATTTTTTTGTTGCAGTTTGGCCAGGGCTGGGTTCGAACCCACCACTCTTGGTATATGGGGCCGGTGCCCTACTGATTGAGCCACAGACGCCGCTCCAACAGTGCATTCTTTCCCACTTTCTGCATCACTGAATGGCTTTCCTTTTGTCCTGAGTAAGTTCCTTTATAAATGACTTCAGGGTCATTATTTCTAGGTTTCATTGTTCTTCAAAGAATTGTCTTTGCTTTTGCTATTCATCTTTTAATTTATGCAATACAACTTTTCACTTTTCTCTCTTTAAACTATCTGTGGTTTCTGAACATTATAATGTTATAGTGAACATTGAATTTCTTTATTGTTGATATTGCAGTATTGCAAAGTAAGGAAATCATCTTACTTTTCACAGAAGCAAGATAATACTGCAGTTCCCAACCCTGATTAAAAAACCTGCTTTCTTCCTTCGGTATTCTCTTGGTCTCTTTGCCAGAATTCAAAAATACCGTTAAGCTGTGTAGCTACTCACAAATTCCGCTTCCAACAGAAACACAGTGACCATTGTCTGAAGCTGCTAACAGACTGAGGTACTCAATCACCAGAAGCTCCGGCCAACCAGCCTCATGCAGGGGAAGTTAGAACTAAGTTAGAATTATAGCAGCCGTATTTCAGCCCTTAGGGGGCTGAGAGGAAGGAATTGTGCGATTCAGTCTGCGAGGATTATTTTGTTGAAACTTATTTTTATTCCTGTATTTCAAATATGTTCATTTTAAAAAACATAATAAAAATGCAAAAGATAAACGAAATTTTCTTAATAAAAACAAAAGAATTTGTTTTGTAAAATTTAGATTCAGTTAAAAGGCTGCATCTAAGGACCTAGAAAGCCACATTCCCCACCCCTAGCATAGACTGCTGTGGCTACACTAGTATTTACAAAAAGTAATCTGTTTGCTGGCATCTCCATAGACTGGTCACCAGAGACCTTTGTCTGTCTTTTTCCCTCTTTTCCATACCCCTAATCAAATCAATGCAACTTTTAAGCAGAGATACTACTCTTTGATTCTTATATAGGACAAAATTGTGCTTACTTTGCTAGGACATCTACTAAATTGACAAAGGAAATTGAGAATTTCCCTGCCCTCAGTGCTTCAAAGAGTATGACTATTAGTATGCCCTTTTCACCAGTAACTCATTCCCAGAAATTTAGTCCAAAGAAATTTTCAGAGCTTATATATTAAAAATTATTTACAACAACTGCGTTTTTTATAATAACTTGGCAATATCCTAAAGCAGCCCTGTCCAATAGTACAGTGATAAGGAAAATATTTTTTTTGTCTGTATTGTCCAATATAGTAGTCACTAGTAGTACGTTTAGTCATTAAACACTTGAAATATCACTAATATGGTTATAGAATTACATTTTAAATTTTATTTTCTTTCACTTAATTTAAATTTAAATTTAAATGACTACTTGTGTCTAGTCCTGACACATTGGCCAGTGCAGTTTTTAAACAACTTATAATAGGAATTTGGTTAAATAAATTATTTTCCTTCAGATATGGTATACTGTCCAGCTGTACTTTTATGGCATAAAAGCTTTATTATGGAGTACTTCCCATAGATAAATGTGACCTATTCTGAAAGATATTTAGAAAGAGAAAGGAAGGAAACACTACAAGAATTGAAACCAAAGTGTTACCTGTGATTTTCTATGAACATTTGGCTTTATTTTTTCCTTTTTGTTTACCTTTATTATCCAGATTTGGCAATGAATGTCTATTCCTTTTGAAGTGAAATGAAAAACATTTTTAAATAAAAAAAAGAGGATGCCTTCCTTTACACTAAAATTTTAGGATGCTAAAAGAAATAAATCACAGTTTGAGAATTGCCAGCCTTGAAGTGAGCAACAATAAAGCATTGAATACAATTGTTAAAAAAATACTCTTTAAAGTGTTGAGAAATCTGGATAGCCACGTGAAAAAGAATGAAGTTGGATCCTTAATGTATGCCATTTATAAAAATTAACCTAAAGCGAATCAAAAACCTTAAATTTAAGAGCCCGAACTATAAAACTATTAAAAGAAAACATAGGAACAAATCTTCATCATTTTGGATTTGGCAATGGATTCTTCATTATGATACCAAAGGCATATGTAACAGTAGAAAAAAAATAGGTAAGTTAGATTTGATAAAAATTAAAAATTGATATGCCTTAGAGGAGATACCATCCTGAGTGAAGTGATAATCCCCCAAATAAGAGAAAATATTGCAAGTCACATATTTGATAGGAGTATATATTCAGAATATATGAAGAACTCCTACAACTCAGTAACAAAAATATAACCCAATTAAAAATTGGCAAAGGACTTGAATAGTGAAAATATGAAAATGGAAAATGAGTATATGAAAAAGATGCTTAATGTCATTAGTCATTAGGGAAATGAAAATCAAAACCATGGTGAAGTACCTACCACCTTACAGCTCCTAGGATGGCTGGGATGCATTGGCCAGGATGAGGAAAAAGTGAAACACCGTACATTGCTGTAGAAATCTAAAATTGTGCAGTCACTGTAAAAAACTTTTTACAGTTTCTCAAAAAGTTAAAACATAGTAGAATTACTGTATCACCCATAAATTCAACTTCCATATACCCAAAAGATGTGAAAACAAGGTCTCAAACATATACTTGTGTGCCAGTGTTCATAGCAATATTATTCACAATAGCCTAAAGATGGAAACAGCCCAAGTGTCTATCAGATGAATGGATAAACAAAATGTAATATAAATATACAATGGAATATTATTTAGCTGTAAAAGAATGAAGTTCTGATAGATAGATGAACTTTCAAAACATTATGCTAAATGTAGAAAGCCAGTCACAAAAATACAAATACGGTAGAACCTTCATCGTTTACGACCTCCCTACATTGACCAATTTCTTAAGTTGATCTAATTTTTCTAGATTGGACATACACCACGTACCTATAAATACAGTAGGCCTAGTTCTTTATGTTGATCACTTTTATGTGATGATCAGTTTGTTACAGTCCCTTGTATGGTCAACTTACAGAGGTTCTCCTATGTGTATGATTCCATTTGGATCAAGTATCTTGATCAAATTATCAAATTCATAAGAGACAGAAAGTAGATTAGAGGTTACCCAAGGCTTGGGTCAGATGGGAATGAGAAGGAGAATGGAGAGTTACTGGTACAAAGTTTCTGTTTGCAATGATAAAGATTAGAAATAGGTAGTGGTGATTGTTATATAGCAATGTGAATATAATATTACTAAATGGCATTGAATAGCAGTTATAAAATAGTTAAAATGACAACTATTATGTTGTGTATATTTCACCATAATAAAAAAAGTACACCCAAAAAAAGATAACATTTATTCTTTCCTGCTTTTCCCCACAAAATAAATTCAATTTATTTTGTGATATATTCACTCTCAGCAGTATTTAATTTTGAAAATGTTATATAAAGAGCTATTCATTGGCTATTTTGGCAGGAGGTTGTAAAAATCCTAGGGAGCTGCCCTGATACCTCTTTAGCAGCTGCAGTCGTTACTAAATTTTCCAATTTGTTCCTTTTAATGTTTTTGTATATTTTATATCAGCTTCTGAAAAGTATATGAAATTCCATTATCTTTGAGCAATATACATCTGTCATATCTATAAATAGTCTGCAAAACAAACATTTAATGGAACTGAAATTTAACAATTCAGCTTTGGCTAACTGTATTATAATTAGAGTAATGATAATGTCTGTGATATGCACATGGCAATCACAGAGAGTAATTACTGGTAATTACCTTCAGGAAAAGTACTTGGCAACAGATACCAAAAAAAAAAATACTAAGAAACGTAGATTTAAAGGCAAATTATTTGTATTTTTCTCTCTTTTTTAACTTTACTTTTAAACTAGTATTTTAGGTTTTAGACTGACATTTAATGATTAAAATAGAAAAATACAGGAAATCAATCATCACTGATTCATAAAATTTGATACTACTAAATTTAAAATTGTGGGAAAAGCGAGAATGGGTATACCACCTGGAGTTAGAAGACTAATTTTGGCTATCTTACTTAATAACATAGATAACTTATTTAACTTATGCCTCTATTTCTTCATCTGTTCTAATTTTACTTATTTAACACAATGGTCCTGTGGGTCATACGTATGAGATAATGTATTTGAAAATGCCTCATTAACTTCTATTCGAGAATTTCCTACAATAATACTTCAAAAAATGCCTTCATTTAGAAACCTGCCATCAACTGCATGTCATGCTAAGATAGATCATACAGATCATTGCTATTTAAGAGTGCCTTGTAATGCATTATCAATTTCTGAATATCCAAGGGACTTTGGAGTGACATGGTTCATCACAGTGGACATGTAAGGAGGCATAGTTCAATGGTTCAAGTAAGAAAGCCAGTCTACTGGGTGATGAATTCCATAATTACCATGGGTCTCAGGCTTCTGCTGTGTATTCATGTGTTAACCATATAATCTTCACTGGAGCAGCAGCCTTGAAGAGCTGCAAATTAGGCAGGAGTGAGACTAAGTCCTGTAAGCTAAGTAACCTATGACTAAGTCTGTAAACCCTAGCCATGATCCCCCAGATAAAAACCATTTTTCTAAACTGTGATGATGCCAAAAACTTTTGCCTTTTCCTGCTTTTTACTTTTATTTTCTTTAATTCCATCTTTTAAAATCATTTTTCTACTCATTTATTAATTCTTTTTTAGATCTAGAACATGTTCAGAAATAGATGTCTGAAGCTCAAATGCAAAATAGAAAAAAAAATGACCTTATATTAATGGCTTTTACTCATTTATATGTTCTGCTGGGGCTTCTTGTGTGTGTTCTATGCTGGAACCTTCTGTCTATGTCAAAGCAAAGTGACAAAAGTAAGCATCCTGGTCTTTCACCAGTAGGTATGAAGCTAGGTATAGGTTTTTCTGTAGATGGCCTTTATGAGGTGATGGAGCTTGTTTTTCTGGTTTGCTGAAAGTTATTATTAGGAGAGGATGTCAGATTTTGTCAAATGCTTTTTCTGCACTATTTTCTTTATTAGTTTGATAATATCATGAATTACATTGATTGATTTCAGATGTTAAGCCTGCTCTGCATTCCTAGGATAAATCACACTGGTTTGTGATGTGTTATTCTTTTAAAAATACTTTCTTGGATTTGATTTTGTTGAGTGGGAGATACTGTTCTGTAGTTTTCTTTTTTATCTTTGCTTGGTTTTGGTTTTGATATAATTATAATGGTGACCTCATAGAATTCACTGTGAAGTCCCTTATCTGCGATTTTCTGGTAAGAGTTTGTATAGCATTGATGGTGTTGCTTCCTTAAATGTTTGATAGAATTTACCAGTGTAACCATCTGGGCCTGAAGTTTTCTTTTGGAAAGGCTTTTAACTACAGTTTCAGTTTCCTTTGACAGGTGAAGGATAATTCAAGTTACCTATTTATTCTTGAGTAAGTTTTAGTAATTTCTGTTTTTCCGCGCCTCATCTATTTGATCTCATTGTCCTAATATTGGCATAAAGTTGTTTATAATATTCCCTTATTGTCTTTTTAGTATCGATGGACTCTGTTTCAGTGATTTTTGCTGTAACTTTTACAATTTTCTTTTCTTTTTCTTTGGGTTGAATTTATTCTTCCTTTTCTAGTTTCTTAAAGTTGAAGCTATGGTTCTTGATATGAGAATTTTCTTCTTTTCCAATATGAGTTTCATGCTATTAATTTCCCCCATAGGGATGCTGTGCTAGTGGCATCCCACAAATTCCTGCATGTTGTGTTTTTATTTCCTTGTACGTTTGTAATTGTCATCAAATTTGGATTGTTTTCAGGCATTGTTTCTTCAATGATTTTTGGCTTCCCTCTTCTTCAGAGACTCAGCTCATTGATGTTTATTTTTCCTTTCTAGTTTTTAAAATAGTTTGTATTACAGTGCCTTCAAATTCACTAATCTTTTCTTACGCATTGTCCAATCTGCTCCTATCACATCCAGTATTTTTTTATCTCCGAAATAATTTTTATCTTTAGAAACTCAGTTTGGTTCTCTTTTTTTTTTCATGACACATTAAAATTTGCTTTACTATTTCTTTGAGGGGAAAAAAAAAATCACACTTTTAGTGAATGAACAAGAAACATTTTTACAGTAGCAGTAGCCTATTATTTTTATCTACAAGAAACATTTTTACAGTAGCAGTAGCCTGTTATCTACCGTGCCGTGAATTCATATGGAAAAGGTTCCAGTAGCTCAGTGGGGGGCAACTTGCCATTGAATGTGATAAAGTGTTGACTGACTTTTGAATTCATGGGAAATAGGTTCCAGCACCTTGTATCACTGTTACATGGAGTCTGTGGGGGTTATCCTGTGTCCTACACTTATATACCTATTATGCCATGAGCTCATGGGAAATAAATAGGTTCTTGCACCTAAAAACATGGGTCCACTGGTACTCCTGTGTGCTATGTTATATGCTTATTATGCCATTAATTCATAGGGAATGGGTTCCAGGAGCTCAGGCTCCTTTCCGTTGGTTCTCACAAAGTGGGCTTCTCTGGGTGGAGCAGGCTGGCGCTTCAGTTGAACCCAGGTAACTTTCTCTTTGGCTTCTTTCTTCTTCTGATCATTTTCCTTCACACGTTTCAGGAAGCCATCTTGGTTCTTAGAGTGCTTAATGTGCTCAATATGAACATTAATCCTCTTGGCAAGGATCTTGCCCTTAACTTGTTTGTTTACAACAATGCCAACAGCATTCTGGGTAACATTGTAGACTCTTCCAGTTTTGCCACGGTAACATTTGTGTGGCATGCCTTTTTGAACAGTACCCATTCCCTTGATGTCTACAATATCACCTTTCTTGTAGATTTGCATATATGTGGCCAAAGGAACAACTCCATGTTTTCTAAAAGGCCTAGAGAACATGTAACGGGGGCCTCTCCTCTTTCCCTTTGTGTTTGTCATTTTGGTGAATTACTGGAAGATGGCATCTCCAGCCGAAAAGCTAAGTTTTTATTTTTAAAGACAGAGTCTCACTGTGTTACCCCAGGCTAAAGTACCAAGGGTGTCACAGTTCCCCCAAACTCCAAACTCCTGGGTTCAAGGAATTCTCCTCTCTTATCCTCCCAAGTAGAGGGGATCACAGGCACCCTCCATCACCTCAAACTAATTTAAGAAGAAGAAATGTTAATGATAGAATTAGAATAGCACCATTTCTTCCAACCTTTTATGAATCAATGGATGGACCTAGGTATTGAATATCAGCAGCTATCACAAGAAGACACAACAAAAGAAAGTACACAACATCACCTATAAAATATTGTTGCCAAAAAGAAATAGAATCCTAATCTAATTAAGGTTCTATATCCACCTACAAATTTAACATAAATATTATCCATAAATATTTCATTGTGTATCTCTAAAAGATAAGGACTTGTTTTTTCAAAAACCACAATTCTGGGCTTGGTGTCTGTGGCTAAGGATAACATTTTAAACTAAAGGAACATGTTAAACTACTTCATGGGAATACAATTAGCAAGATCCAGGCTTAGAAAAACTTAAGAGTTTCTTAAATAAATAAATTTCAGAGAGAGAGAGAGAGGGATGGGGCAGAGGTGGAGAGGAGACCCATAGAAGACTAAAGAAATGTAATTTATCAACTAATAGCAATGTGTGGACTTTACTGACTCAAACAAACTAAAAAGACAAAAAAATGAGGAATCTGAACACTGGATATTTGACAATAGTAAGAAATTATTTTTCATTTTTATTTGGATGTATTATGTGTAATAGAATTGTGTGGTATTTTTTTTTTTTTTGAGACAGAGCCTCAAGCTGTCAACCTGGATAGAGTGCTGTGGCATCACAGCTCACAGCAACCTCCAATTCCTGGGCTCAAGCAAGTCTCTTGCCTCCACCTCCCAAGTAGCTGGGACTACAGGCGCTCACCACAACACCCGGCCATTTTTGGGTTGCAGCCGTCATTGTTGTTTGGCAGGCCCGGGCTGGATTCGAACCCGCCAGCTTAGGTGTACGTGGCTGGCGCTGAGCCAGTTTTTTTTTTGAGACGGAGTCTCACTATGTTGCCCTCGGTAGAGTGCTGTGGCGTCACAGCTCACACAAACCTCAAACTCTTGGGCTTAAGTGATTCTCTTGCCTCAATCTCCCCAGTAGTTGGGACTTCAGGCACCCACCACAACACGCAGTTATTTTTTGTTGTAGTTATCATTGTTGTTTTAGCAGGCCCACGCCAGGTTTGAACCTGCCAGCCCCAGTATATGTGGCTGGCGCCCTAACCACTTAGCCACAGACACCAAGCCCAGAATTGTGGTTTTTGAAAAAACAAGTCCTTATCTTTTAGAGATACACAATGAAATATTTATGGATAAAATTATTATATCTCTTAGATTTGCTTCAAAATAATATTAGTGGGGGAATAGGTGGTAATATGGGTAAAAGAAGATTGGGCACATCTCAGTAATTATTGAAACTGGGCTGAGCATAGTGGTTCATGCCTATAATCTCAGTACTTTGGGAGGCTGAGGCAGGAGGATTACTTGTGCCCAGGAGTTCAGACCAGCCTGGGCAACATAGCAATACTCTGTCTCTACAAAAATAAAAAAATTAGCAGGGCAGGGTGGTATATGCCTGTAGTCCAAGATACTCAGGAGGCTGAGGCAAGACTATTGCTTGAGCCCAGGACTTTGAGGCTCTAGTTAGCTATGACCAACAGAGAGAGACCTGGTCTCAAAAACAACATTGAAACTAGGTGACAAGTACACTGGAATTTGTTATACTTTTATATGTGCTTGAAAGTTTCTACAATAAAAGAATTTTTATTATTTATTTATTTTGTTTGTTTGTTTTTGGCTGGGGCTGAGTTTGAACCCGCCACCTGTGGTATATGGGGCCGGCGTCCTACTCCTTTGAGCCACAGGCACCGCCCAATAAAAGTATTTTTAATGAGGGCAGGGGCCTGCTATAAAACAGATTTGATAGATGTAAAAATATCTAAAAAGAAAATTATAAAAATGAGATGAAGAAAAACCCAGTTTAGTGCTAACATTAATTGTACTGAAAGTTTGTAATAAATAACATTACTATATACAAATGTATTTTAGTTTGCTTCAATCAAATAAAATTTGGAAATTGTTTCACCCAAAAAATTCAACAGTCTATTTTTCTTTTTTTTTTTTGAGACAGAGTTGCACTTTGTAGCCCTCAGTAGAGTGCCATGGCCTCACAGCTCACAGCAACCTTAAACTCTTGGCCTTAAGCTATTCTCTTGCCTCCCCCTCCCAAGTAGCTGGGACTACAGGGCCCCACCACAACACTTGGCTACTTTTTTTTTTTTTAAGAGACAGAGTCTCACTTTGTCGCCCTCGGTAGAGTGCTGTGGCATCACAGCTCACAGCAACCTCCAGCTCTTGGGCTTAGGTGATTCTCTTGCCTTAGCCTCCCGAGTAGCTGGGACTACAGGCACCTGCCACAATGCCTGGCTATTTTTTTGTTGCAGTTTGGCTGGGGCTGGGTTTGAACCCGCCACCCTTGGTATATGGGGCCAGCACCCTACTCACTGAGCCACAGGCGCTGCCAGCTATTTTTTTTTTAGAGATGGGTGTCCTCTTGCTCAGGCTAGTCTTGAATTCCTGAGCTCAAGCCATCTGCCCACCTCGGCCTTCCAGAGTGCTAGGATTACAGGCATGAGTCACTGTGCCTGGCCTCAACAGTCTATTTTTCATAGATTTGGTGCTAACTACTTTACATTTTTTCTTCTGCCTTTATAGATTAACAGTCCAAATCAAACAGTCTTTAGAATCAGAAGAGTAAATACTACATTTATTATTCTTCATTAATTCAACTGCTACAAAGAACTCTCTTTGGAGGAAAAGGGGGTCTTGTACCGCATGATCACTTCAATTTTTAGGTAAGAGACTCAGCAAGAGTGATTCTCTTATATGCCCATTTAAATTGAACAACACAGAAAAAAAAATAGACACATATACACACACATACACAACCAAGTACAAAATTGTTTATACCTTTTTATCAGACTAAAAAATTCTGGATGTAGTTCCAGCTACTAGGGAGGCTCAGGCAAGAGGATCGATTGAGCCCAAGAGTTCGAGATTGCTGTGAGCTGTGACACCACAGCACTCTACCGAGAGTGACAAAGTGAGACTCTATCTCTAAGTAAATAAGTAAATAGATAAAAATAAAAATTAAAAATACTGGAGTCACCATATACCTATCTAATGGCTAAAATGAAAAATAAAGGCAACAGCAAGTGTTTGTGATGATGCAAAGAAACCAGATCACCTATGCATTGCTAGTGAAAATGTAAAGTGGTAGGTGGTGCCTGTGGCTCAGTGAGTAGGGTGCCAGCCCCATATACCGAGGGTGGCAGGTTCAAACCCAACCCCAGCCAAACTACAAATACAACAAAAAACTAAACCGAAAATGTAAAGTGGTACAGTCACTCCAAAAACCATTTGGCAGTTTCTTAAAACACAGAGCTTCCATATGATTCAGCAGTTGCACTTCTGGGCATTACTTATTGCAGAGAAATGAAGGCTCATGTTCTCATGAAAACCTGTACACGGATGTTTATAGCAGCTTTATTTGCAGTAATCAAAACTGGAAACACTCAAATATCCTTTAATGGTGAATAGATAAACCAACTGTGATACATCTATACAACAGAATACTACTCAGCAATACAAATGAATGAACTACTGATATACGCAGTAACCTGGATGAATCTCCAGAGAATTTTGCTGAAGGAAAAAAGCCAATCCTAAAAGGTTACATACTGTGTGATTCCATTTATAGAACTTTTTTTTTTTAGAATATTCTTGAAATGGCAAAATTACAGAATGGAGAACAGATTAGTGGTTGCCAGGATTTATCCTAAAAACCTAGGATGCTGCAGACTAATAAAATTACCTGTTTTTACTTGGGGAAAGAGAGATGTCAATATGGCTAATAAAGGGCGATATAAAAGATCCCTGTGGAGACAAAAATGTTCTGCATTTAACATTAACACCCAATGTTAATAACCTGCACATGATCATGCATTAAACACTATTTAAGATGCTACATTGGGAGAAACTCGGTCAAGGGTCTCCAGGATCACTCTATTACTTTTTTACAACTTCCTGTGAATATACAATTATTTCAAAACTAAAAGTTTAATTAAAAATACTCCTAAAATGGGCAGTGCCTGTGGCTCAGTGGGTAGGGCGTCAGCCCTATATAGCGAGGGTGGCGGGTTTGAACCCGGCCCCGGCCAGCTAATACAGTAGTGGCAACTGCATCAAAAAGAGCCAGGTGTTGTGTAGGGAGCCTGTAGTCCCAGCAACACAGGAGGCTGAGGCAAGAGAATTGCCCTAGCCCAAGAGCTGGAGGTTGCTGTGAGCTGTGATGCCACAGCACTCTACCGAGGGACAAATACCCCTAAAGGCCAGACTCAGTGGCTCATACCTGTAATCTTGACACTGTGGAAGGCAGAGGCTGGTGGACTTCCTGAGCTCACAGGTTCAAGACCAGCCTGAGCAAGAGTGAGACCCTCTTAAAAATAGCCGGGTATTGTTGTGGGCGCCTATAGTCCCAGCTGCTTTGGAGGCTGAGGCAAGAGAATCGCTTGAGCCCAAAAGTTGGAGGTTGCTATGAGCTATGATGCCACAGCACTCTACCAAGGGACAAAGTGAGACTCTGTTTCAAAACAAACAAACAAACAAAAAAACTCCTATGGATATCAGCCAAAAAACAAACGAAAAACGTATGCTCCTGACTAATAAAATTGCCTGTTTTTACCTCTTGGGGTGCTGTATACTGAAAATTCACTAGCAAGTTTTACTCAACTTTTCAGTTCTACCCAGAATTGAAGGAAATAAAATGAAAAGAGCTCTTTATAAAATATAAAGTCTTATTCCAAATGTTAATTTTTGGTGCCTTTATGAAATAGTAATATATGCTAAAGAAACTATGTATAAGACTTTAGTCTGGGCGGCACCTGTGGCTCAGTGAGTAGGGCGCCAGCCCCATATACTGAGGGTGGCGGGTTCGAACCCGGCCCCAGCCAAATTGCAACAAAAAAATAGCTGGGCGCTATGGCTAAAAAACTTCTCAAATATCCTGATTACCAGCATTATTTGGCCTTTGGTTTTGGAAATGTTAGCAAATAGACTATAACCCTATGAAGAACCACAGTGACATCTAGAGGAGAATTCATATAACTTCCATAACAGAATGTACCAAAAATCCACATAAAATTACATAGCAACCATACTTAGGTTATTTCCAGACCTCCCCTACCCACTCCAATGCCCCTAGAAGTTGTGTACATAGAGAATATCTATCTGATGATTTATATTTTCTTTCTTTTTTTTTTTTTTGTAGAGATAGAGTTTATCACTCACCCTCAGTAGAGTGCCATGGCGTCACACAGCTCACAGCAACCTCCAACTCCTGGGCTTAGGCGATTCTCTTGCCTCAGCCTCCCGAGTAGCTGGGACCACAGGCGCCCGCCACAACACCCGGCTATTTTTTGGAGACTGGGTATGGCTTTTGCTCAGGCAGGTCTCCAACTCTTGAGCTCAGGTGATCTGCTCGCCTTGGCCTCCCAGAGTGCTGAGATTACAGCCATGAGCCACCTTGTCCAGCCTTGACTATTTCTTATGGAGCACCACTACTTAGCATATTAACAAAAATGGTTTTCAAGCACTTATCTACACAGGCAATTCTATTCCACAATGTCCCTCCTTAGCTTTTCTTTTTCTTTTTTTTTTTTTTAGAGACAGAGTCACACTCAGTCACCCTCAGTAGAGTGCCGTGGCGTCACACAGCTCACAGCAACCTCCAACTCCTGGGCTTAGGCGATTCTCTTGCCTCAGCCTACCGAGTAGCTGGGACTACAGGCGCCCGCCACAATGCCCAGCTATTTTTTTGTTGCAATTGGCTGGGGCTGGGTTCGAACCCACCACCCTCAGTATATGGGGCTAGCACCCTACCCCTTGAGCCACAGGCACCACCATGATTTCTATTTTCATGCATTACATACAGTAGCAAAGACAAGTGAAATGTTTTCATCTGGTATGTAAAATAAATCTGCTTTTCTATGAAACTCAAGTTTTATCTTCTCCCCCAAAACAAATAAATTAGCTTCTATGCCTCAATTCATAAGTGCAAATATAGGAATAAGTATACATTTGTTTTTTGGCAGAGATGAGATGTGAAATTTGCCTACTTAAAACCTTGAACTTACAAAGCATCTTGAAAGGGAAAGTAAAACAATTTTTTTTTTTTTTTTTTTTGCTGTTTTTGGCCGGGGCTGGGTTGGAACCTGCCACCTCCAGCATATGGGGCCGGCACCCTACTCCTTTGAGCCACAGGCACCACCCAAAACAAATTTTTTTATCTAAGCCATCAATGATGAGTGGAAATCACTTCCAAGAATGCTGGTCACAAGACTTTAGTACTTTCAGAGGATATTAAATAAACCATATTTTTATAGTGATAGATTCCATAAACCATATTGATGATATGAGAGTGTTCAATGAAACATACTAGCTAGGATATAGTTACATGATTGAAAAAGTAATCTAATGTACTTACAAATAAAATATATACTGTATTTGGGTCTCCGGAGCTCCTGGATCAGATAATCCACATTCTCCTAGATAATAAAGAACAAAGAAACAAAATATGAAGAGAGTTGCTAACTAAAAACGTAATAAGAATCATCCATTGATTTACTTATTTTCTAAGAGTGGACTGTTACTGAGGTTTAGATTAAGTGTGTGTATGTTGTGGGGTAAAGCCTGGGGACAAAAAAAGATATATTAAATATGAAGAATCATAGGTAATTTAATAATATATATTAAATATTAACAAGCTACATTATCTTGGCCAAATTAAGATTAAAAAAATATAAAGGACATGGATGAAATTTTATGTTGAATCACAACATAAAATTGGTAATAATTCTGCAAATTTGCCTTAGTATACTTGCTTGCCTATAAATTTTCGTATTCATCCAATCCGAATTTTTATATAGAACATCAAAATAGGCCTACTCCTTAAAAAAAAAATCAACATTCAAGAGAAAGTATAATTGTATTCACTTTTTTATTAACTTACTGGGTCTTGAGACTCTGCACAGCTGCAATGTTGGTGAAGTATTTGCAAATAGCAGGCTAAGACATTTTCTATAATTACATTATTTTAAAATATGAAAGTTAGAAATAAAGTCAATTTTTATATGGTCACAACATAAGAATTCCAATTACACATGACAATAATGCAGGTTTTATCTATATTTGAGACTATGACATGTGGTTAAAATTAATATCAATTGGGTCTTCTAAACATGATATATTATTTTTTGAATTTGTTTTTAAAACTCATGTTTCTTTACAGAATTAAAAATAATGTCAACGGGCTAAGGCGTCAGCCACGTACACCTGAGCTGGCGGGTTCGAATCCAGCCTGGGCCAGCCAAACAACAATGACAACTGCAACCAAAAAATGGCCGGGCGTTGTGGCGGGTGCCTGTAGTCCCAGCTACTTGGGAGGCAGAGGCAGGAGACTCGCTTGAGCCCAGGAATTAGAGGTTGCTGTGAGCTGTGATGCCACAACACTCTATCCAGGGTGACAGCTTGAGGCTCGGTCTCAAAAAAAAAAAAAAATAATAATAATAATGTAAACGATGCACAGTGCTTGTTAAATGGGAAAATGGTTCTTAAAAATTGTCATTTAAATTAAAAACGCACAAAAATTAACTTTATAATATCATCTTAAGAGAAAATTGTTAGGTGCCTGTATGTAGCTCAAGCAGCTAAGGCGCCAGCCCATATACCTGAGCTAGCAGGTTCGAATCCAGCCTGGCCCACCAAACAACAATGATGGCTGCAACCAAAAAATAGCCGGGTGTTGTGGTGGGTGCCTGTAGTCCCAGCTACCTGAGAGGCAGAGGCAGGAGAATTGCTTGAGCCCAGGAGTTGGAAGTTGCTATGAGCTGTGATGCCATGACTCTACCCAGGGTGACAGCTTAAGGCTCTGTCTCAAAAAAAAAAAAAAAAAAAGAAAACAAAGAAAAAATTATTACAAATTTTTTTGAGACACGGTCTTACTGTGTTGCCCAGGTTAGAGTGCAGTGGTGTCACCACAGTCACCGTAACCTCAAATACCTTTGTGTAAGTAATCCTCTCATCTCAGCCTCCTGAATAGCTGAGACTACAGGCATGCACTACTATATGCTGGCTAATTTTTTCTATATTTTTGCAGAGACAATGCCTCACTATGTTGCTCAGGTTGGTCTTGAACTGCTGGCCTCAAGTGAACCCTCTATCTTGGCCTCCCATTGTGCTTGGATGGAGGCATGAGTCACTGTGCTTAGCCAAAATTACTATTTTTTTTTTTTTGAGACAGAGTCTCACTATGTCACCCTCAGTAGAGCCCTGTGGCATCGTAGCTCACAGCAACCTCAATTCTTGGGCTTAAGCGATTCTCTTGCCTCAGCCTCCCGAATAGCCGGGACTATAGGCACCCACCACAACGCCTGGCTATTCCTTTGTTGTTGTAGTTGTCATTGTTGTTTAGCTAGCCCGGCTAGGTTTGAACCCTCCACCCCAGTGTATGTGGCTGGCGCTCTAGCCCCTGAGCTACAGGCACCGAGCCCAAAATTATTATTATTATTTTTTGAGACACAGTCTCACTACATTGCCCTCGGTAAAGTGCTGTGGTATCAGCTCACAGCAACCTCAAACTCTCTTGGGCTTAAGCAATGCTCTTGCCTCAGCCTCCCAAGTAGCTAGGACTACAGATGCCCAACCATCAAAATTGTTTTTATTATTTTTATTTTTTTTTATTTTCTTTAAGCAGCCACACTGAGAATGAGCTCTATGTGGTTGGTGCACTAAGACAAAATTATTTTTAATAACAAATATTTTAAACTTAAAATTACTTCTTCATAACATGCTAGGAAAATGACAGTGTGTATTAAAAGATTCTTAAGAGGTTTGGCGCCCGTAGCACAGTGGTTACAGTGCCAGCCACATGCACCAAGGCTAGTGGGTTGGAATCTGGTTGGCGCCAGCTAAGCAATAATGACAACTACAACAGAAAAAATATCCAGGCGTTGTGGCGGGCGCCTGTAGTCCCAGCTACTTGGGAGGCCAAGGCAAGAGAATCACTTAAGCCCAAGAATTTGAGGTTGCTGTGAGCTGTGACACCTCTGAGGGCAACGAAGTGGGACTCTGTCTCAAAAAAAAAAAAAATGATTCTTAAGAAACGTGGCATCTGTAGTGCAGAGGTTAGGGCGCTAGCCACATACACTGGGGCCAGCAGGTTCGAACCTGGACAGGGCCTGCTAAACAACAATGACAAATACAAAAAAATAGCCGCCGGGTGTTGTGGCAGTCACCTGTAGTCCCAGCTACTCTGGAAGGCGAGGCAAGAGAATTGCTTAAGCCCAAGAGTTTGAGGTTGCTGTGAGCTGTGATGCCACCGCACTCTACCGAGGGCCACACAATGAGACTGTCTCAAGAAAAAAAAAAAGATTCTTAAGTAAGTTGACAGAGTATATGCAGCTGTGAAAGAGGTTCTCTAATTAAAAATGTTAGGAAATAATAAACTAGAAGAGCTCTAAGATCCATCTTGAACCAAGGGCTGCAAATATGAAACAATTGGAAACTAGTATAACAGCATGTACTCCTTAATTTAGCAACTATTTATTGAGTGTCCATTATGTAGCAGGCATTGGGAATATAAAAGTGAGAAACAAGAGATATGATCTCTGTTCTTATGGAGCTTACTCCTGGTAATAAACACACAAACTGTATACAACTTCACCAGCAGTAAGGAGAGAAAAGTGATGCTATGAGTGCTTATAAGAGGTGGGTTTGACCTGGTCAGTAAAACCCAGGAGGATTTGCTTGTGGAAGTAAAGAAGATCTAGGCAGAGGGAGGAGCCTATGCAAGGTTCTGTGGCATGATTGACTGAGTGGAATATAGCAGACTGAAAGATTAGCACCGCTAAGGTTCAGAGTGCAAAAAGAGGAATAAGGCCAGAGAAATAGTAGGAACTAGACCACACTGGACCTTGCAGTCCACAATTAAGGAGTTTTGTCTTTACCATAAAAGCAGTAAGTCATTCAAGGATTTTGAGCAGGAGTTACATGATCAGATTTGCATTTTAGAAAATGCATAAAGCACAGTAAAAGTGCACTGGAGTTGAAGAAAATGAATATGAATCAAGAGAGTTTACCCACATAAGATTGAAATAGGAAAGGATTTTTAAAGGGGAGACTCAAGCTAAATTTAGAAGGAGATGGACAAAATGGACAAATGACTAAAAAAATTAGGGGAGGAGAACAAACAGATGACAGGAGTGAGCACACAGAAGGAAGACAAAAGGCCTAGTTGGCTATAGTAGAGGAGCAGAGTCAGGGCATAGGAGAGCTGGAAACATAAGGGCAGACCAAACAAGCTAAAGTGGGGCTTTGACTGCTAGGGCTAAATATACATTTAATCATGGAAGTAAAATTGAGCCATTGTAGCTTCCTGAGCATAGAGGTGAATAAAGACACTGATAGCTGTATACAGACTAAGTGGCAGTGGTGTTCAGTGTGACAGGTATGGAAGTTAATTCAGGAATAAAGTGATGTGGGTCTCTGTTAGAGTAGTTTATTAGTGGCTTTCAGAATAGCTGTGAACCTGAAAGATATCTTAAAGGAAGAACTGACTGCAAGGGGTGAGCTGAGATATGGAAAGGAGAAGAATGAACGTTATAATATCGACAAATCAGGATAATTATGATGCCACAAATGATGATGATATAAATTTATTTTTGCCTTCTTAATGGTTTCAGATCAGAGTGTCCTGCATTTGCATGGGAAGGTGGCAGCTCAGTTTATGCAGTACCTTCGTAGGGCGAAGAAAACAAATAGCCTTCAGGTGTTTCATGGTCTCCCGATTTTGAGAGTCAATGCGTTCAAAGAGGTATACTTCCTTCTGAAGGATCTCCGATTGTGTGTATACCATACTCACTATGCCAGTCTGGAAAAAAAAAGAAAAATTAAGTAAGATTATGCTAGTCTAGAATGATAAAAACAAGCAGCAATATCTAAGCCTGTATTTTCATTAATAATTAACTGGAAACTTAAATACTAACAAGGAATAACATTCACTAAACATACAAAATAGGTAGTTAATGTACCTGAATGAAAAACATCCTCTCTCTGAACAGGAATAATCCATAAATTTCCAAAAATAATTTTTTTTTTTTTTTTTTGAGACAGAGCCTCAAGCTGTCACCCTGGGTAGAGTGCCATGGTATCCCAGCTCACAGCAACCTCCAATTCCTGGGCTCAAGCGAGTCTCCTGTCTCCGCCTCCCAAGTAGCTGGGACTACAGGCGCCCGCCACAACACCCGGCCATTTTTTGGTTGCAGCCATCATTGTTGTTTGGCAGGCCCGGGCTGGATTCGAACCCGCCAGCTCCGGTGTACGTGGCTGGCGCCTTAGCCCGTTGAGTCACAGGCGCCGAGCCCAAAAATAATTTTTTGAATGTTCTGTTTTTGGTCTGTGAACAACACATGACCTACCTTGTCATCTTAGCTAAAGCACCAACAGCTTTATTTTAGAAACACAACTTTTACGGAAATAACACCCTATTCCTAAGTCTTCCAAATGTGCCATCTCATATATTGATGATTTCTTGCCAGAGATATTTAGAAAAGAATTTCTGACTCCCAATAAATTGTTTCGTGTATAATTAAGTCTCTGGGCAGTGGTTAGAGCAATTTAGACTGAAAACATAATAGGCAAGCTTTAGACAACTTTTCAGATTCACCCAGAACTGACCCTTACTTGATAATCTTTAAGTACTAAACCCTAGAGTGGAATGTGACCAGCTATTGTGAGGAAGGAAGGATTCCTTCACAAACACTGAGCAAAAGCAAACTCACCGTCTCTTTATCCATGAGAAGTACTTTCATACCGGGCCCGCTGTCCTCTATCATTTTAGAAATGTACTGCTTCACAGCAAAAACCACGTTCATGGTGCCGGATTGACAGGTGCCCTACAGCCCCTCCCGCCCCCTTCCTCT
>CAUYRH010090879.1:0-27926 GCA_963574655.1 Perodicticus potto
ATATTTTCTCATTTACTATGTGAAAACAATTTTGATCCGTATTTAGAAGATTTCTCCTGACCCTTCACATATGCACCACAAGTGTGATCTCACCCTTTATCATCTCTCCCCCCACCCTCTCCCTCCCCTTCCCTCCCTCATCCTTTTCCCCATCTTATTGTGCAATAAGTGGATTGTAGCCTTCGCTTTTGAGGATTTCTAAGACCACTCTCAGATTTGGCAATTTGCTAGAAGATTTTACAGAACTCACTGAAAGGTGTTATACTCACATTTCTAATTCATTTCAGAATCAAATCAGCCAAAGGAAGAGAAACACTAGGGCAGGCTCCAGGAAGTTTCCAAGCATGAAGCCTCGTGGGATCCTTTCCCCATGGAGTTAGGGATGGTGTTCACCTCCCCTGCCAAAGACGGGTGACGATACCTGCAAAGCAGGCAAACCAGTGAAGCTTCCTCAAGCCTTGGTGTTGAGAGGTTTTACTGGTTCTGTGTGGTCCATGGCCCACATGGCTGACCCCTGTCTCATCTCCACTCCAGGCCCTCCAGAGGCTGAGTTCATGACCATGACTCAAAGCCCCACCTCCACCTATGAGTCACACTGTTAGAATTTCTAACATATGTTAGCAAGTAACATATATAACGGGAAACATCAAGGTCACTATAGAATTTGCTAAGAAATGTGAGGGTTTTGGAGAATATTCATTAACACAGTTGCTTCTAAAGTGCGTTTGGTATTCAGATCACATTTTGTCAAACATGACCAAAGACATTCTATCAGGCAAGACAGTCCAAGGGCGTAGAGCTCTCCTCCACTCTGAAGTTAGGGAAAAGGCCATTGCCAAATAGAATTTGGGCAAAGATAAATTTTTTACTACATGAATGGTCTGTCTTTCCTTTTGATTTCTTTTATGTTTTATTTTTTAATTTTATTATTAATATTTTTTGAGAAAAATTTCACTGTGTTGTCTCTGGTAGAGTATCTTGATGTCGGCCTAGTTCACAGCAACCTCAAACTATAGGTTCCAGCAATCCTCCTGCCTCAGAATCCCCAGTAGCTGGTAGTATAGGCGGTCACCACAACACCTGGCTAATGTTTTCTATTTTGAGTAGACACCTGGTTGCACTATTGCTCAGGCTGGTCTCTAACTCCTGAGCTGAAGATCTTTCAACCCAACCAGAGTGCTAGAATTACAGGTGTGAGCCACTGTGCCCAAATTTACTATTTATATTTGATCAGTATTTAGATGTTTCTATAGCTAAAACAAAGCCTTTTGTCTTCAATATGGTAACCCTGTTTCATTAATTATTTATTAGCCAAATGTGCACTCTGTTGAAATTTACCCTTGATAAACTTTGTGATATTTTTATATTGGGTATCCATAAAATTCATGCAAAATAGTCAACTATTTTTAGTTGCACGTGAAGTTTATGGACACCCTGCATATTATTATTGTAAAAATAAGTTCTCTCTCTCTTTTTACTTTCAGATGTGGGAAAGGGATTTAATGAAGCAATTTGGGATACACACAGGCCAAGGTAAAAGTAGGTATCTGGGTTTTCAGCAGCAAATCAAACACTCTAAAAATGATTTAAGCAGTGGGGTAAAACAGTGAATTCTAAAATCTGGGGAAGGTTGAAGTGAAACAGATGGGGAGCAGTTACTTCCTATGTCTGTGGGAGACCAAAAACAAAATTAAAAGTAATGATATTTCTATTAGTTGTAACTTTTTGTTTGGTACCTTTCAGTATGAGATTGAGAAGTATAGGAAAAATATTAGAAAAAGTTTATGAACTTTTCAAACAGGGCCAGCTATTTATAGTTCCAGAAGTTTAGAGTAAATAATTGAAAAAGAAATCCAATTTATAGAATTTTATTAGCTTTTTATACAGGGAAAAATTTCTGAAGTTGTAATCCATACATTTGTATGTGAATCCCAGTTCTTTTTTGGAATATTTTAGCCTAAGACAATGCACTTGAATTGACCAAATATTCATTACTATGTAACATATTCCTAGAAATACCATGTATGTGACTTGACATTCAGATGAGATTTACAGATCTACGTAAACAGTAAGGTCGTTGTTATTTATTAATTAATTTATACTCTTAATATTTATTGAACATTTAAAATGTGTTAAGATCTGGGAGTTTAGTGATAAACAAGCTGAATCTATTGCCTTCCAAAATTTCATCTCTAGTAGAAAAAAGAGACATAAACAACTATATCATAATGTGAATAGTATTATAATAAAAGCATTATAATAGAATGTTGCATGAACGGAGACGCGAGGGACAGTAGCTTTGCCCCAGGTGCAGAACTCGTACCTATAATTATTAGGGGAAATACAAGAAACAGACTACACACTCTCCAGGTGGCCTGTAGCAAATTGTTTTTATTCTGGGCCACCTTATATACACTGGTGGTCACGTACACACTTAATCTATAATCTATAGCTTTTTCCCATTACCTAACTTTTTCTAACTGTAATTAACTAGTGGAAAAGCATTCACTCTACAAATCAACACAATACTTCCTGTTTTTACATTCTTCTTAGACATGCGTCATCTTTTGAGTATAGGCTCTAAATAAAGATCACAAAGAGCTGCAGGGAAGACTGGTGAATGAAACCCTTCAAGCACACACTTAGTTAGCCCAAATTGGATTTATGACTTTGTTTTTCTACAGAGCAGAAATCTTTAGGCCCCAAGACATTATGTACAGACAGACATATGTCATCCTCTGATCCGTATCACCAGGGGTGGGGTTGTCGGCCCCTAAGCACCTGAGCTTAACGGAAGCATACTTTACTGTTTTTATGGACTCTTACCTCTGAACAAACAACCTCTGTGTGTATGCTTCAGGGGGAGCCCAGCTTTCTTGCTTCTGTATTAGCAAAAGCCATTTTAACCCATTAAAGGCTTGCCTTTGTGTGGCTTAGGTAGGGTGGTCTTCTAACCCTACATCATACCAAATGTTTTAAATGATCAACTAGCTGGTAGCTGTTGCTTCTTTCATCTATTCATTGAACAAGTCAGTGCTGAGATGCTACTTCATGGTGTTAGTCACCTGCCTGCAAGGTTGAGCACAGTCCTTACTCCCAAGGAGCTTTCAAGCCAACGAGTGTGTGTCAGATTACAAATGAAAACAAGCACTATGAATGAGAGTTTCCATAAAAATTCAAATAGAAGTAACCAACACAAATGACTTAGGAGAAAGAGTCCTCACTCTGACACCACAATCACCTGGGAAACTTAAAAGAGTACAACCCTATCCCACAACTTGCCCCCATCAGGCCTACGTTCTGCTCTCCAGGTGATATAACATTCAACCTGGTGGGTTTGAGAACAGGGCTGAAGTGAGAAGATGCAGACAGCAGGCAAGATGTGGCCAGAATCAGGCCAGGTGAGCAGGGTTGCAATCCAAAGGGGAATCAGGGCAGGAGTGCGATCCCAGGGGGAATCATGCCAGGTGTGCAGGAGTGCGATCCACTGGTTATGAGATTTTTATCTTCTGTATTTGAAGATTATCTTGACAGTACTGGGAAGTCATTGAAGCATTTTAACCCAGACTTAATGACAGATTTATATTTTCTAACTCTGACTTTGTCATGGACAGAAGAGATTGGTGGGGAACCAGAATGGAAAAGGGCCATCAGAGTGCAAGCGTAGGGCAGAGTGGAACCAAATGATGATGGCAGAAACAGGGAAGGATGCATTTAAGAGATATTTAGGAGGTAAAATTGTGGTGGCTGGTTTATGATTGCATGTGAAAATAGTGGTAAGGTATTTATCATGTGAAATCTAATTGAGATTTATTTACTAGACACAAAGAATTGTTAACAGCTGGCGAGCTTTATCATAATCACTGGGAAAAAAATAAAAACTTTTAAAAATGTTCCTTTAACCAAAGTGAATTTATTCCAGAAAGATATTCAATATTAAGTCTGAATCAAAAATAATTGACTTGTTGAAAGCCACAAATATGTGAGCATGAACACCCTGCTGGGGGTGGGAAGCCTGCAGCTTCAAGGAAAATTGTGTCCTTCCTGGTCCTGAAGTGTGCCCTTTTGACTAAATCTGAATTTTATAGGACAAATTCTTTTTTTGAAAGGCATGTAACAGAGAAAGATGAAGCTTTTCTTGCCTCCTTTGGTGCTGAAAGAAGAGTGATCTTCAAATCAGAAGGCTGCAGGCCCTCCACCCTCAAACTGGGAAGGAAAGAGGATTACTACTATTAAAGCATCCGTGTGCACTTTAGTTCATACCAGGGATGTTGGAATTTGATCCCTGGACTGTACAATTCACAGTGCAATCTGCCCTTTTCATCTGGTGTATTAAATGGCACACTTCTCACTCTATTTACATTACAATCTACTGCCCTTGCTTCTCAGTAATGGAAAAAATCAAAGTTGGGTTGCAACAGATTGTAGGGCTCTCTTAGCCTCCCCTCAATTCTGTCTCACTAATAATCTGGGCCAGGTGCATTTGCAGATGTTGGACAAACAGGTAAATTCTGACAAGTATGTGTGCGCACTGTGCTACGATGAGTTCAGGAACACGAAACACCCCAGCTAATTGGAAGGCGGGTAAGGAAGCATGGGATGATTTTAAAAAATAGACTCAGAAATGTATTATGGGAAATCAAAATCTATTATAGAACAAAACAATAGAATGGATTCTTGGCCTGCATGGGTAACATTTAACACTTCAATTATTTGGGAACATAAAATAATTAGTAATCTTATAGGCCTTATGAATTTGAAGGTCGTATTCCAGAATGGTCTCAGGTGACTTTAATTATTTGGCTTCTTAGCATGTAAATCTTTCTCTTTTTTAAATTTCAGAATATTGGAGGGTATATGTACTTTGTTTTTGTACAGATTGAGTCAAAGTTACCGGTGGTCCCTTCACCCAGATAGCGTGCCTGTACTCCATAGGTATGAACTTCCCCACCCCAGAGCATCTGAGTCCTCACTCAGCTTTGTTCTTGATTCAGCACTGTCTGTTCACTATGGCTTATGACTGCATTCAATGAATGAAAACAAAATGAAAGCCAAACACCAAGAAACTGAAAAAATAACTTTGAAAGTCAACAATTAACTTTGGAATGAAAGTTAAGTAGTTCCAAAGGCTATACTATAAGATTTCTCAGATTGAAAAAAGGAAAAGTCATTCAACTTCAGAATTATCATGCACTCTACAGAGAAACAAGAGTAAGCAATCTGTGAAACTATTTCAGCAATTACTTCTGCCAGAATTTATGTTAATAGCTGTGTAAAAGACTTTAGCACTGAATTTATAGAATCATTAATTGTCTAAGGAGGTCACTTCAAATTTTGTTATACTTTGTGGCATTTTACAGAGAAAACGATATGTAGGAGTGGTATTTTCAGATATGTGAATTTGAGAAGGCCTAGGAACATTTTCCTCATAAATGCTTATTTCTTAAAGTGTTAAAGACAGGGGACAGATAAGATGAACAAAAACATTCAGAGAAGAGAGAATGAAAGTGCTTAGGAAAGAATTCCCTTACCTGGCCTAGTAAAGACTTAGAGATAAGGCTGTTTGACTCAGAGTCATAATGAGTTGATAAGGGTAATACAAAGAAGAGAGTAGAGGTGTAGTGATACAGGCAGAAGGCCACATGGTGTGTGTTGTGAGTAAATCAATGGAAGCAAATTTCAGAAACATTGTGTGGGAAGTTGAGAGCCCCGCTCCCCAGTCCAGCTTCTGCTGTTTGCAGAGCTGGGACTGAGGAAGCAGTTTAATCTCTGCAATCCTTCATTTCTTTTCCGAACCTTAATTTCTTCATCCATAAAATGATTGCAGGGGCCTAGGAAATGCCTGAGGTACAGTTCAGTGATTTTACGGCTGTAGGTAAATCAGACTATACGGTTTTGCCTTCTTTGTTTTTTCCAATGAACATCAGATGTTGAATACTTTCCATGCCACTGCCGTTACTTTAAAACTGTGCTGATGACTGAGCAAAGCTTATTATCTGAATTATTTAGCCATTTCCTCTATATAGTACTTATTTTCAATGTTTTTATTTTGAAAATGTTTCATTACATATTTTTGTAAATATTTCTCTCTATTTGCACTGAGATTCTTGGGTTGATTCCTAAAACTAAAATCACTCTTTCAGACAACGAGCATTTTTAAAGTGCTTGATATCTGTTGCCACATCTCAGAAAATTCAAAATTTTTTATGTCTACTGGAGGTCCTAGGTCTTCACCATTTCACCATCACTATCATTTTTTATATACTGGCTCCATTGATTTAATATATTTTATCATTTTTTATATACTGGCTCCAAATGGTTTAATATATTTTATCATTTAAATTTTAAACATTTTCATTTTAAAATTGCATATGTGTCCATGTGCATTTACAAGTCAATGTTCTTTAGTAACTTACTTGTTGATATCCTTTGATTTTTTTCCTCCTACTGGAAAACCCATCCTTTCTTTGTTTCATTTTAAAGACATCTTTTATTTTAAGGATAATAATAACCCGTTGGTTCTTTTATTTGTAACCCATAGGTGTTCTGACCTCACATATCAGCAATTACAAATGTTCAGCAATTCCACAAATCCAACTCTTCCAGCTCCTGATCAGACATTTCTGGGGTCTCCCTACCACATTATCCTCCAGGAATTTGGCTAGAAAAAGAGGATAAAATTGCAAGAATAGCAGACATCTGTACCTTTCCGTGACAGTTGCTTTTTCTGGTTCATCATCCTTGGCCACCAGCCCGTTGCTTTTCTCCACATTCCTGGACCACCGCAAGGCCCCTCCTTCTCTGCCTGGCCTCACTGTCTGCCTGGCCAGCAGCAGGCTCTTCTGTGCCTTTTGGCTAGCTTTTCCCTGTCAGGTGGTTGGGGTCCTGGAAACAGAGTTCCTTTTTTCCATTTTTACCTCAAGTGTCTCCTCCACAGAGAACAGAGGGCTCCGAATGTCGAGAGGCAGGGCAACAGATAATGGCCAGGCCAGCTTCACCCTCTTCTTGGAACAGCCTTTCCAAGGCTGGCTGTGTCTAGGCTGTGGCACTTTCTTCTGGAGACACTTCCAATCTCCTTTCTCTCCAGCCCATGGGTCAGATCCACGGGCACATTCAAATCTTTACTGTGCTCAGGATTCATGTGCTCTCTTTCAAGACTGGACCCCAGAGTTTTTGAGGGGAAGGCTCACTGGAGTGTTCCTGCCCCCTTTCTGAGCATTCTGTGGCAGTTGGTCTGCCTGACGGTGGCATGGGGCTGGTCATTCAGGGCAGTGTGACCTGATGCCTGAAGAGGACTCCTGACCTCTGGCGAGCCCGACACAGATATTGCTACCTATTGTGCCATTACTATTCCCAGGTTTGGTTCTGGTGTTTTGCAATATACATAAGTTTTTGTTTTTATTGTACATATAATCAATTTTAGGATTTTCTTCATTCATGACTTGTTCCATTATCATTCTACATTGAAAATATCCCAATCATCTGAACTCTGATGTTCATCTGGAAGAAACTTTCTCTGAAAACCTTAAAAGGCAAAGAGAAAATTTCCCTGCTGGTTATTAAAAAGTGCATCAAGTTGCAGTATTTAAAACAGGTCGGCTGGGGCAGAATAATGAGACACATGCATCCAAGTGATGAGACTAGAAAGTCGCAAAACAGACCTTGTGTGGCTCAGCAATATGGACTGCAGAAAATTTGCATGTTGGTGAGGGGGAGTCCTATTATTCCATCAATAGGACTAGAAAAAGCAGATACTTGGATAAAATATTGAGGTAGAATATCATGTAACTACAGGGGCGGCGCCTGTGGCTCAAAGGAGTAAGGCACTGGCCCCATACACCGGAGGTGGTGGGTTCAAACCTGGCCACAGTCAAAAAAAAAAAAAAAAAAAAAAATCATGTAACTGCAAATTAGATGTCTAGTTATTTTAACTTAACTTCAGGTAGGCAATTTTCTTACAATTCCAGACACTATTCTAGGTACTGAAGTTATACCTGCGAAATGAAAGAGCCAGCACCCTGACTTACTCTAATGAGGAGAAATATATGCTAAATGAATGAATAAATAAAGCAAAAACCCCTCAGAATATAAATGCTATGAGGGGAACAAACAGCACGATGAGCTACAGAGAAATTGGGGATGAGGGAGAGTGACTGCTGATGGGGTGGGCTGAGAAGGTGCAGTCAAATCAGAGACTGCAGGAATAACCTCTTCAGTTACAAGGACTGACAATTAAGTTTGCGGACTCGCCACTGTGGGCGCACGTTGGCAGCACTCTACATTTGTGAAACTCACATGTGCGCAAAGTAAGAGGAGCTCTCTTTTCACTTCAGGATCTTGAATTCTGTCCCTGTATGTTCAGCGAGAAGAACCCCATTGCTGTTCATTGGTTTACAGTAAATACCAAATCTCTCTATCTAATGTGGTGTTTTCTGCTAATTAGCATTGGACCATCTGGTTCTAGAGGGTAGGCCCATAACATCAGTGACTGCCAAGGGCTTTAACTCTTTCACTGTGATGTTAATTCACTGAAAAGTGAGTTCATTGGCCAAAAACAATGTTGTGTGGGATGCTACTCTACTGTCCACAGTTTATCTGATAGGAGGTGTGGATGTGCATGCAAGTTAGCATTAATCTCTGCTGCAGGGTGTCGCACAAGTAAAGAATGCTAAAAGTAACTTCAGCTTCAGGGTACTTAAAGTTTTAGAATTTGAAAGACCTGCCCACACAGTCCACACTTCTCAGAGTGTGCTTTCCACCAGAAGATACAGAGAATATTAAAAAATGTGTGGTTGGAAAAATGAATGGCATTCAATATATGTTCGGTGGAAAGATTTGTACAGAAAAATCCACCTTGGAGTGATTAATCCTCGACAATCCCAGCAGGCTAATATTTTTCTGGCAGCACTCAGGCTCTAGAGCTGCATTTATTCCCGACTCCTCCACTTCATACAGAATTCTTACTGGAGACATAGCTTTTCTGCCATCAGAATATTCGTTGTAATTGCCACAGGATAGGGCTTACTGCAAGGGCCTTGTGGCATGGGTGCCTAAGAGGCATGTGGGGGGTTCCAAGACCTCACTGTCTGAATGTTTAGAGGCCAGTCACTCATAGGTATGGGTACTCATGGCAGAATGAGTTATGACATGGGGTTTGCTTTAAAACAAATAGCTCCTGGCAATGACATTGTAGAGAAAACCAGTAGATTCAGGCATCACTGATCACCTGAGGCAACTGGTACACTGCAGAGAGAATCCAGTGACTCTGACTGCCTAAACTGACTTGGATCCCTTCTGGCCAGATAGCATCAGGGTGACTAAGGCATTCAGTAGGGCCCCCAGGGGTGATGCTGGCAGGTATAGGGTGGAATGGGATCTATTTTCTGTGAGCTTTCCTTACATATAGAAATAAATTGGCTTATGCCAACCCTGATCTGCTAGGGATGGTGGTTGCTCACAAGTGACTTGAAGTGGGTCATTGGCACTTCTGGGGCAGTCTTCTTCATAAGATGTAGAACCTCTGACTCCTCCTAAAGAGCTGCAGCATCGCAGTGACACCAAATGAGGCTGAAGTCTCTTCCAGTGCTCCAGGTTTGGGGTCCAGGCAGGAATTGGAAAGAAACAGAGAGAATGCCCATCTCCCTAGCTCTTTGTTACCTTTCCACCTTGGCCTTGAGGTAGCAAATTTAGTGCTCAGAGTCTCATAAAGTCTTTCACAAAAACAGCTGTTTTCCTCTTGTGGTTTTAGCATCTTTCTCCACAAGGAGTCAAAAACTGTAGCTCAGGAAACACCAAGAGTAGTAGTTGTTCCATTATGTAATTATCTCAAATATCGCCATATAATGCACCTTCCTCCAGCCCCACAACAATCCACCTGATGTTTATAAAATCACACAAATTGACCTGGAGGGAAAAATGTGGTTGTGTATTATATTTGGGGAGAGAGGGACTGATAAGCCCTATATTCCCAATATATTTGAGGCTGACGTCTAGGCTATCCTAATGAATACCAAGGTAAAAAAGTTCAATGTGGCAAAATCAGTCATCACTCAATCTGGTTTGATTTCTTTGTTGTGTTCAAAGGCTTTTTGATACTTAGAGTACCTCAGAATGTTTACTGCAGAGTAGAATTGTGCAAAAACATGTCACATCTGCAGATACCCAAGGGTAGCCCATAGGGCCATCACGTTCCAACCCATAGAAACATCTATTTAGGCATAAGAACAGTGTTTCAAGTTTTTAAAAGTAAGTTCTTACAATTTTAAAATCAAGAAATTTTACTTTAAAATATCTATTATTTTTGTAAAAAGTACTATCTTGGATAGATTTAAAAACTCTAATTTTTTGGATATATTTGAAAAAATCATACTATGTACTTATTCCCAAGTAGCAGTAATAGGCTGTGACTTTTAGAGAGGACGCTTGGCTCCAGTTCTTCACACTCACCCCTGGCTCATCCATTCAGTAGCCTTTTATATTTGTGCTGACTCAAATGGTGTATTTATGGAAATGCTCAAACTAATTCTACAGAAGTCAACTTACTCTACTCAAAGTTCTGTAAATATCCTATCATGAAATACTGACCTTAGGCTTGGCGCCTATAGCACAGTGGTTATGGCACCAGCCTCATACACTGGGGCTGGTGGGTTCAAGCCTGGCCTGGGCCAGCTAACCAACAATGACAACTGCAACAAAAAATAGCTTGGCGTTGTGGTGGGCACCTGTAGTCATAGCTACTCTGAGAGGCTGAGGCAAGAGAATCGCTTAAGCCCAAGAGTTTGAGGTTGGTGTGAGCTGTGACACCACGGCACTCTACCAAGGGTGACATAGTGGGAAGACATAGACACTCTGTCTCAAAAAAAAAGAGAAAAGAAAAGAAATATTGACTTTAATTTCACCTTGTCCAAAGGGCACTATCAATGGAGTAAATGTGCAACCCATTGAATGGAAGAAAATTTGCAAATTATAAATCTGACAAAGGATTAATAACCAGAATATATAAAGAACCCCTATAACTTAACAACAAAACAAACAAATTGATTAAGAACTTGAATAGGTATTTCTCCAAAGAAGATATTCAGCCAACAAGCACAACAAAAGATGTTCCACATTGTTAGTCGTCAAGAAGAAGAAGATCAAAGCCACAGACAGCCTTTCATATTCATTCAGATGGTCATTGTCAAAACAGAAACAAAGCAAAGAAACAAAAAACAGAAAAAGTAATTGTTGGCCAGAATGTGGAGAAATTAGAACTCTTGTGCTTTGCTGGTGAGAAGATAAAATGGTGTCATCACTTTGAGAAATAGCATAGAAGTTCCTGAAAGAATTAACTATACATTTACCATCTCATCCAGCAATTCCACTTCCGGGTATGTACCAAAAAATTTAAAGACATGACTAAAACAAACCTTTACACGCTCACGTTCATAACAATGGTGCTCATAGTACCCAAAGGTGAAAGCAAAACAAGCACCCATTGCAGGATATGTGAATAAATGATGTCATTAGGTGTATTTGTCTCAGATGATTTTCATTTGAAGGATTTGATTGTTTTTCCTTCTTTACTATTATTTATTTTAAAGCTCAATGATATTTATATAGTTCAAAAGTCAAAATGACAAGCTTAGAGAAATTTAGTTTCTGTCTCTATTCCCTCTCACCACATATCTGTGTACTCCCTCTAGGTAATCATTTTTACCAATTTCTGGTTGCTTCTTTTGGAGAGTCTCCTTGCAAGTGTGTGTCTCATATAAAAAATGCTATATATATTATTATTTCTTCCCCGTTATTACATAATGTGAGCACTATATACAGGATTGGGCATGTTCTTTTTTTTTTTATAATTGACATAATTTTCCTGGCGATTACTCCATCCTCATATATACATCTTTGTTCTTTTTATGTGGCTGTATAATATTTTAATGTATAAATGGATCATATCTTATTCAATTCCTCCCTTACTAGTAGACATTTTTTTCCCCAAGCCTTTATAAATAATGCAGTAATCAATAACTTTGTGAATTATATTTGGGGTTTGTGCAGGTATGTTTTCAAAGTAAATTACTACAGTAATACTGTTATATCAAAGCAGACATGCACCTGTAACTTTGCCAACATCATTTTCCTTCTGTCCGATGCCTGGAGTCTCGTGCACACGAGCATGGGATGTAGTAGGAAATGCACAGACTTGGAGTTGCACTGGCCTGGATTTGAACCCTAGTTCTATGACGTACACATAAACTACGCAATCTTGATGACTAATGATATCTACTTCTATCTAATGTGTCTAGTACCTTGTCTTGCATCAGAAATACCATGCAAAAAATCAGTTCCCTTTTTAGTCCCTCATATCAATAAAATCTTGTACCCTTGTATACTTTTCAAATTCTGAATTTCTTTCTTTTTTTTTTTTTTTCTTTTTTTTTGAGACAGAGTCTCACTCTGCTGCTAAGGCTAGAGTATTGTTGTATCAGCCTAACTCACAGAAACTTTAAACTACTGGGTTCAAGTGATCCTCCTGCCTCAGCCTCCCAAGTAGCTGAGACTATAGGTGCCATCCATGATTTTGGCTAATTTTTCTATTTTTGGTAGAGACAACCTCTTGTTTTCACTCAGGCTCTTCACAAACTCATGAGCTCAAGCTATCCTCCCACCCTGGCCTCCTGGAATACTGGAATTTCAGGTGTGAGCTGCTGCTCCTGGCCCCCAATTCTGGATTTCTTGCTTTGATTCTGTTCTGACATCTCTCTCTAGCATGTACACAATCTTAGGTTAGCCATGGAGCATTTTTTTTCTCTCTTATTTACTTTATTTTTTTAAATAGACAACTAATATTTATAAATAAAAATATTTCATCCTGCTCTTAAAATCCTCTGTGACATCTGTTTTTATCAACCCTGAAATGAAATCTGTGTGATTGATTTCTACTTTAAAATATCTCACCATTTTGACTCCTAAACATTTTCTGGGGCTTTAGTTTATCAAGCTCTCTTTATTCGCCCACTATTAATTGTCAGGACAATTCTCCAACCCCATATTAAATGTAATTAGGCTCATTTGTTGAATGCTGATTAAGTTCAAACTGCCTAGCTCAGCAAATAAAGGAGATTTTTGAGGTTGTTGGGATCATACTGGCTTAGCAACGCTCATACATAGAAGTATGAGTCCCCACTAACGGAATCAAATAGAGACTAACTTGCTGCAATGATGGGTGTTTCTAATTTGAGAAAGTAATCACATTTGGATTATTCTAATAATTACAGGGTTCAATACAGTAGGCTCCTTGGCTTATTAAAGTCTGTTTTCTATTTAGCACATGAATATTTAATGCATTAATTGTTAAGTGGATAATATTTTAGAGAATTTTTTCTTTTTATTCTGTGCACTTGTAACTAAAAGTTATTTCGGCCATGAACAAGTGTTCCTAATTATTCCTCTTCACAAGAATCAATTCTTGCTTGGGGCTGCTCATATTTTGAGGAACAGATAACTCATCACCAGGCCAGTGGATCCTGCCAGCCCGAGAATGCTATCAATTTGATTAGCATTGAAACGGACTACAGGTATGGACCAAAATTCAGAAAATGTCACATCAACCAGAACCCAGAACTGGCTCCTAACGTGGTAGCTGTTTTGGGATTATGATTTCTTCTGAGCTAGGAAAGATGTCAAATAAACTAAAAACCCTACTTGGTACTAGAACCCGACTCCCTGCTTCCGACTGGCATCCTTTGTTTCACAGCTAAGAAGCAGAAGACAAATAAGGATTAAACCCCGTCAATGCAGGTAAAGAGCAGAGACCACTTTTTCCTGTTGCCTTTTTTAAGGAGGATAAGATACATTAAGAGTGATTTATTTTCTGTCAGCTTTATTTGAGAGGAATGATATTCAATATTTCAATCCATTTTTACTACAATTTCTGAAAAGAAAGGATTTTTCCTCTTTAACATGTGAACTAATCTTCTTGGTTTAAGATCTTACAATGACCCTACAGACATCTAGGGGAATTGTAGGCTAAGTTAAACAAACAAAGGAAGCAACCATTTCTTAAACAGGATTATATACAGAGGTGTGACTGAATATATTATTTTACTATTTTAAACTATACTTCCTGTTTCTGGTATGCCACATACATTTTTCTGCTACCCACGCCGTCTTTTTTTTTTTAACTTTAGACTTGACTCTCAAGCCACCCATTGCAAAATGCAAATATAGAAAAGATGTCTCAGAATTCATGAGGATAATGTTGAAGCTGTAGACAGTCCTTGCAGTTACAAAATCAGCTCCCTTTCAAACCGTGCTCAGTCTCTGGATCACTGAAGTGCCCATAGAAACCAGTGGAGCTTCAGAGAAGAGGGAATGTGACCATTTTCCATAAGGTCTGGACTCAGCCCTTGGGAGCAAGTTAATCCTGGTAGGAACGGTGAGGGAGTGAGTTGAAATTCCAGCACCACTGCCTATTTTCTCCATGGCAATTTACTTACCAGCATGTGTTACTTTTGTGTTAGGAGATTTTTCTTTGCCTTGTTCCCTTATTAAATTTAACACCTCTCAAATATGGCAATGCAATAGCAGCAAGTTTTGAATTACAAAGCTGTTTCCTCAGAGTCATACAACAGAGATAAAGGGAACGTTACGGAAATGTATATTGAATGGAGGATCATGTACTGCCTCCTCAAGAATCTGGTGCAAGTGAACCCATGCTGTGACAGCTAGAAGTGAGTGGATCAGAGAGTGAGAGATGGGATCTTCCTGAAGACAGACTGGGTGGTTGTACGAAGTTACATTATGGATGAAGTGGAGGTGGGTGCAGGACGGCTTTTTCTTACCACCTCATACATCAGAGCGAGAAACCATCAGCTTAGTGGTGGGTGGGAGGAGCCTTTAACTTAATTTAATTTTCCTTTGAGATTAGATAATGTGATCATTTTTGTTTAATCTAATGCATAATTTCCTTCTAATTCACCACTATGGGTGCTTTATATGGCTTAAGAGTAGAAAGGAATTATAATGTGGTTTTTTGGTCTTCTGGGTATATACTTAGTAAAGGAATTATAGGATCAAATGGCAGTTCTATTTTTAGATCTCTAAGTATTCTCCAAACATCCTTCCAAAAGGAACATATTAATTAAAAAAAAAAAAAAAAGAGTAGGAAGGAATTGAAGAACTCCAAACAATGATTGCACAGGAATATTGCATTTCAAAAAACTGTGGTAACAGACTAAAGAGACAGGTTGTCTCGCGCTCCTGTGAATGGTGAAATGTGATGTCAGTAATGATGAGCCCTGAGGAAGCCCAGAGTCATGGCTGTGGCTCCTCCCACACTCTTCCTTTCCCTAGCAGGGGTGGCTGTCACTGCATCACTGCTGTTCCTGCAGTGATGTCCCATACCTAAACAGCAGCTTATTTTCCTGTGGGAAGAAGGTTTGGATCTGTTCAAGTCCTGACTCAGTCTCCTTCTAAATGTGTAATGTTAGGGGAGTATTTCCATCTCTCTGGGAGGCGATGCGGAGTGCTGACCTCTTAGGTACAGGTGGTGCCAGGACACCATTCCTAGCACCTGGACAGCACTCTCCACCTAACAAGGCCTTTGCACATGTTTTTCCTTTCTTTTCTGTACCTGCTTCTCCAAATTAAGATATATGAAAATATTTTCTGAATTTACTTTGAGAAAAGGTCTATTATATTAAAATCTGTAATTTAGGTTAATGAAATATGTATTTATATGAATTTATGAATATATCAAAATGTTTATAAATACTGACATATACATAACTATACATTTGAATAAAATATCTAAAGTAATGAAAACTAAAATGGTATGCCTTACTCCACGGGTGCTTTATATTTATTTTTGTGTGTGTGGTTTTATTTATTTAAATATTTGTGGCCTTCAAACGAGCAAACATTTCCCTATTGCAAATGCATGGGCTTTATTGGTTTGTTGTTTTTCCTTGAAGATTTAATACAATCCTTTCAGCCCTGCGTTTGGAGTTCTCATCCTGTTATTTCATTGGTTTGGTTCATGCCAAAAAATAAACAAAAAACTATTGACCTTGTTCAAAATTGCTACAGTGAGGGTCTCTGTGCCTCTTCCTTACGTAGGTGGACTGCTGTAGGACTGATGAATTGCCCTGGAAATTTTACAGTCACCCCTGCAAAGCTGTCTGCAGTGAGAACTGGGAGAGTTTAAGCGCAGAAGTGTGAGCATATTGGCGTCAGCCACGGTACCCTGAATGCTGAAGAGAATTTGTCTCGTAAATATCCAGGGGCATGGGACGGATGTGAGGACAGAGAGCATACACTTTGCATCAGTGACCAGGACACCTGCCCCTTGGGTCTAAAATGGCTGCATTCATGTTTACCAGGATGATGAGCAATAACTCCTAAGTCGGCCTTAGGAAAAGGTTGGGAAGCAATGGCTAGTACGATGTTTTCCAGCAGATATTGCATGCACATACCTCAGAGGTCTTGCATTTATATTTATAGCGTTTGACTTTGTATTCACCTCCAAAACAAGTACTCCTATTTACCAGCAGTGACGGCACCATGAGATAAATAGGGATTGGGCCCGTCCGCTTCAGACTCGGGGAACTAGCAAAGTGTCATGTGCACGGCAGGCGTTGCCAACTCTCTTCCCCGACATCTCATTTCCTCTTCTTCTCAAATAGACAATCCTGGTTTTTAGCTGTGCACATTGCAGCCCAGAATAAGAGCCTGTATCCAACCTTCCTTTGCAGCTAGAAATGACAGAGGCATGAATCTTTACCAGGAAGGTATAAATGGAAATGTGCAGAATTTGTAGAAAGGCTATTTGAAGAGAACTGCCTCAGCACAGCCAGGACCCATCTGTGCTGTCCTGCCGTTCCTCCTCTGTCAGCCCTCACACAGTCACGTACCCTCAAGGTGACCTTGAGAGGGAGACCACAGGCTGAAGATGGTGGAACACACAGGGAGGCCCCAAATCCCTATTAATGCCACGGAGGTCCTGCAGATCTGCTGACTCAGACCTCCCTCTATGCAAGAAGGAAAAACATTCCTCTCTCTCGTTTAAGACTCAGGTGGTTCTTTTGTTTATTATGGGAAGGAAAGGCAGGTCTAAACTTCACGTATCCACAGGATCAATTAACAGTACTGCTGAGACACACTGGAACCTCAAAAAGGGGAAAATATAGTAAAAGTAATCTGTTTTTATTTAACACTTTTATATTCGATTCATTGTGGATTTTTTTGCAGTAATTTTTTTTTAATATTGCATTGCTCCTAAAAAGATAAATTACAAATACTTTTCTTATTCCTTCTGCTAAGTAAAACTAAAACGTTGGACATACATCCTATATATAATGATGACAGAAGGCAGACAGGTTTCCTCACGACCAGGAATGGCACAGCTCACAGCCTTGGATTTTCTTGTTGCCTCGTAGAACTTGCAGGCAACCTATAGATGCCAATTAGAGCACAGAAGACAAACTCCAGCGGCCAACAGATGCTCACTCTAGTCAAAAGATCAGAAAGAGGCAGTTAGTAAGAGAGAAAACTTTCCAAAAATAATTATTCTACTTTATCCAAACACCACAGCACAAGTATGCCCTGCTCAAATTAGCTCAGATTAGTTGGTGACTGAATAAGGATCTGGTGAAGCAGTGACAAGGTGCCCAGTGCCCTCAGATATGTGTCAGAGAAGGCCAAGTATGAAGGCAGGATTTTTCTTTATAGTCTTTTACAGCAGTTGTAGGTTCATGGCAAATTTAGTATAACGTTCGGAGAGTTTCCACGTGTCTCCTTCCCCCAGGCGGCGTCTTCCCATTATCTACACTCTCCACAGAGTGGCATGTTTGTCATGTTCACTGACACATCATTAACACCTAAAGTCGGTAGTTTACAAACAGGTTTATTCCTGGTGTTGTGCATTTTATAGGTTCTCCCAAATGTATAATGACGGGAGACGCCATTATTGTACCATACAAAGCGGTTTCACTGCCCTAAAAATCCTCAGTGTGTGCCCACACGTCTCTTTCTCCCTCCAGCCCTTAGCAACCACTCATCCTTTATTGAATTTATGGTTTTGCCTTGTTCCCAATGTCAGACAGTTGGAAACATACAGTATAATACACTTTTTAGACTGGCTTCCTTCACTTAGTAATATGAACTAAAGTTTTCTCTGTGTCTTTTCATGGCTTGATGTCTCATTCCTTTTTAGCTTTGACCAAGATTCTCATGTCTAGATATAAAACAAATATGGACATCTTGGTTCCTCCTAAGTTGTGGCTATTCTGAATAAAGCCGTCACAAACACTGGTGTGCAGGGTTTTGTGTGGATATAAGTTTTCAATTCATTTGGATAAATACCAAAGAGCACACTGCTAGATCGTATGGTAAGAGTAGATTTCCAGTTGTAAGAAATCACCATTGTCCTCTAAGGAGGCCGTACCCTTGTGCATTTCCACAGGAATGAACGAGAGTTCCTGTTGCTCCATCCTTCCCAGTGGTTGGTGGTGTCAGTGTTATGGATCTTGACTGTCCTAAAAGTTGTGTAATGGTATATCTCGTTCTTTTAATGTGTAATCTCTAGTATCACATGGGACTGAGTACCCTTTTAAATACTTTGTCATCTTTGTCATTTTTTTGTTATCTTGTTTATCTTTTTGGTGAGCTATCTGTTCAAGTCTGTTGGCCATTTTTTTGAATTGGGCTGTTTTCTTATTATTGAGCTTTAAAATTTGTTGTACGATTCATATGAGTGTCTTATGACAATGTCATTTGCAAATATTTATTTGTAGTTTCTGGCTTCTCATTATCTTAACAGTGTTTTTCACAGAGAAGAAATTTTCAATTAAATTTTAGCTCATGAATTCTTTCTTTGGGGTTGCATCTAAAACTTCATTACCATACTCAACGCCATCTAGATCAGTGGTTCTTGATCTTCCTAATGCCGCGGCCCTTTAATATAGTTCCTGTGAGTTGCGACCCACAGGATGAGAACCACTGATCTAGATGTTCACCATCTAGGATATTTATAGTTTTCCATTTTCTGTTTAGGTTTAGAATACATTTTAATCACATACATTTTTGTAATAGGTGTAAATTTGGTGTCTAGATTTACTTTTTTGTGTGTGGTTGTCCAGTTATGCCAGCACCATTCACTCAAAAAAACTCCCTTTTCTATATTATATGGTCTATGCCCATTTGGCAAAACTCAATGGACCATATTTGTGTGAGTCTATTTCTGGACTCTCTGTTCTGTTTCCTTATCTATTTTTCTATTCCTTTGCCAATACCATTTGTTTTGACTACTGTAGCTTTATAGTAAATCTTAAAGTAAGGTTAAAACAGGACAATACTGGTCTTCTTACTTCATTCTTCTTTTTTATGTTGTTTATTCTGGGCCTCTTTATGTAAACATTAGAATCAGTTTGTTGATATCTACAATTAAGAAAGTTTTGAGATACACAAAAATCCAGAAATGTAAAATCTACATGATGGAAGTAAATGAAGCACCCCCAGAACACTGATAAGCTGATGACACTGAGCAAGTTGAAAATTGCATGAGTGAATCTGAAAGGACGCCGGCCACTGTGTTTCTTGACAGTGAAATAATAGACCATAATCAGCTGTTCATGTAACTAACTTACTGAAATCTTCACTGGAATGGTGTTGAATCTGCAAATCAAGTTGGGAAGAACTGATATCTTGACAATATTGAGTCTTCCTATCTGTAAATATGGAATATTTCTCCATGTATTTACTTCTTTGATTTCTTTGTGAGGGTTTTCTAGTTTTTGTCACGTGTATCTTGTATCAACTGTGATGGATTTCTACCTAAGTTTTTCATTTTAGGGTGTGCCAGTGTAAATGTTATTGTGTTTTTTAATTTTAAATTTCACCTGCTTATTGCTGGCATGTAGAGAAGAGACTGACTTCATAAATATGAACTTCGTATCCTGAAACCTGGCTGTAATCACTTAGAAGTTTTTGTTATTATTGTCAATTCTTTAGGATCTTCTACTTAGAAAATTGTCAATGGTGAAAAGAAAGTTTTATTTCTTCCTTCTTAGTCTGTACATCTCTTATATTCTTTTCTTGTCTTAATAGCATTGGCCAGGAAATCCTGAGTAATGTTGAAAAGGTGTAATGAGAAGGGACATCATTGCCTTGCCATTTCCTGCCTTAGCAGGAAAGCTTCCAGTTTCACATGAGTAGGTCTGATGTTAGGGGCGGGAGTATAGATGTGCTTTGTCAAGTTGATGAGAGTTTATTTTTGTCATGAATGCATGTTGGATTTTGTCAAATGCTTCTTTCAACTTCTATTGATATGATAATGTGATTTTTGTTTTTTGCTTTTTGATGTGATCAATTTCATGAATTACTTTCTGAAGTAAGTTGTGCATACCTGTGATAAATCCCACTTGGTTGTGTTGTATAATTTTTTTTTTATATTGTTTGATTTCATTTGCTAATACTTCACTGAAGATTTTTGCATCTGTGTTCTTGAGAGATAGTAGTCTGTATTTTTTTTCCTGTAATGTCTTTATTTTGACATTAAGGTAATCCCAGCCTTACAGAATGAGTTAAGATATACCCAGGTCACTATGAAAGTTTTGAGACATGCTGTGTTACAATGTATTGTTTCACTTCAATAAAACGCAGTTAACAGCATGCTTTCTGATTCACCTGTGCACTCAGCTTATTAATGTTGCTGGAAGGGCTTCATTCTATGAGGATTTTACATTTCTGGATTTTTGTATATCTCAAAACTCTCATAATGACCCACTCTACTTCTAACTTCTGAGTTAAATTATAGAGAATTCATATAATTTCTTCATTAAAAGGTTAATAGAATTTACCACTGAACCCACCTATGTCTGTTGCTTTTTGGTTTTTGAAGGTTATTAATTTACTTTCTTTAATAGATATAGGCCTATTGGAATTGTTTGTTTCTTATGTCTTCTTGTGTGAAATTTTGTCTTACAAAGAGTTGTCTCATTTTATTTAGGTTACCAAGTTTGGGGGAATACAGTGTTCACATTATTCATTTATTTTTTCTTTTAATGTCCACAGGATCTGTAGTGATGTCCTCACTTTCATTTCTCATATTAGTAATTTATATTCTCTTTCTTTTGTTCCTAAGAAGCCTTATCAGAGGTTTATAGATTTTATTGGTATTTTCAAAAACCCAGATTTTATTTCTGTTCATTTTCTCCATGAGCTTCCTGTTTTCAATTTCCTTGATTTCTACTCTAATATTTATTATTTCTTTTTATGTGTTTACTTTGCATTTAATTCACTCATCTTTTTCTAGCTAAAGTGGAAGTTTATATAATTGATTTTAGATCTTTCCTTTTGTCTATTATGTGCATTCAATGCTACAAATTTTCATTTAATCTCTGGTTTCATTGAATCCCATAAATTTTGATAAATTGTATTTTCATTTTCATTTAGCTCAAAATATTTCATTATCTCTTGAGATTTTTTTCTTTGACTCATATGTTATTTATATATGTGTTGCTCGACTTCTATTTAATTTCTGATTTCCCAGCTATCTTTCTGTTAATGATTTATATTTTAATTCCATTGTCATCTGAGAGTAAACATTGCTTGATTTCTGTCCTTTTAAATTTATTAAGGTGTGTTTTATGCCGCAGATGTAATCCATGTTGGTAATGTTCCCTGTGTGCTTGAAACAAAAAAAGTCTATTTGGCTGTTGATGGATGAAATAATCTGTAAGTATCAATTAGATTCAGTTTAGTAATGAATCTGCTGAGTTCAACTCTCTTCTTAGTGACTTTCTACCTGCTGGGTTTATTTATTTCTGAAAGAGGGTTTTTGAAGTCTCCAACTATAGTAACAAATTAATCTACTTCTCCGTGTTGTCCTTTAGTCTTTGCTTCACATATTTTGATGTGCAGTTGTTAGGTACATAAGCATTAAGGATTGTTATGTTTTCCTGGAGATTTAATCATTTTTATCATCATGAAATGCTTCTCTTGAGCCCAGATTTATTTCCCTTCTTTGAAATCTGCTTTGTTTGAAGTTAGTATAGCTATTCTTAATTACTTTTACTTGTTAACAAGTTTATTCATCTTTTTATTTTTATTCTGAGTCTTAATATTTAAAGATTTCTTACAGATAACATAACAGATAGTTGAGTCTTGTTTTTCTATCCAATCTGAAATTTGTCTTTTTCTTTTTTTTTTTGAGACAGAGTTTCACTTTTTCACCCTAGGAGAGTGCTGTGGCATCACAGCTCACAGCAACCTCAAAGTCTTGGACTCAACGGATCTTCTTGCCTCAGCCTCCCAGGTAGCTGGGACTACACACTCTCCTCACAATGCCCGGCTATTTTTAAGAGAAAAATAGGAGTTGGTCTTAAACTTCTGACCTTAGGTGCCCACCCACCTCAGCCTCCCAAAATGCTGTGATTATGGTATGAGCAACTGCTCCTGGCAAGAAATTTCTGTATCAAATTGTGGCATTTAGATCATTTGTGTTATTGACACAGTTGGATTAATATCTACCATATTTATTAGTGTTTCCTATTTTGGTCCTTGTTGTTTGTTTCTTTTTTTAATCTTTTACTCTACTCATTTTTTTTTTTTTTTTTTTTACCTTTTATAGTATTTTATAAATACATTTTTACCTTATGTGGTATAGTGTTTTATATGATTCTATTTTCATATATTTCTTAGCAATATTACTTATACTTGTTTTGTTTTTATTTTTACTATTTTTTGTGGTTGTTGTCAAATGTGCCTTACACATTTACAATTAATCCATGTCCACTTTCAAATAATACCATACCACCCTCTGGGTAGTAAAAGTACCTTATAATAATAAAATAATTCTAATTCTTTCCTCCTTTCCCTTGTATCTTTGTTTTCATTCTTTTCACTTATATGTAAGCATACAGAAATGTATATATATTCAAATGTGTTGTTGCTATTATTATTTTGGAGAAAACCTATTTTCTGTTATATCAATGAATAATAAGAAAAATAAAAGTTTTTATTTTACCTTCACTCATGCCTACTTTTAAGTTCTTCCATTCCTTATGCAGGTCTGAGTTTCTGCCTATATCATTCTCCTTTTCTGTGAAAAACTTCTTTTAACATTTCTTTTGAAGTGGGCTTACTAGCAACAAAGTCCTCCCATTTTTTTTTTTCTGAGAAAGTCTTTATTTCTCCTTCACTTTTTAATGGTAATTTTTTGCAGGGTACAGAATTCTAGATTGGTGCATTTATCATTGAACACTTTAAAAAGTTAATCTGGTCACTTCTTGCATGATTTTTCAGTAGAAGTTGCATATAGTTCTTTTCTTTGATCCCCTATGGGTAAGGTACTCCCACTCCAGATTCTTAATTTTTGCTTTTTTGTAGTTTGAATATGGTAAACCAACGTACAGTGTTTTTGGTGCTTAAATGCTGCCTTTTGTTCTCTGTTTTTGGAGGATCTGTGGTTTGGTGTCTAATATTAATTCAAGAAATTCTCAACCATTCTTACTTCAAATACTGCTTCTATTCCTTTCCATTTTCTTTTCTGGTAATGCTATGCCTTTTATAGGTGAAGTTCTTGAATATTCTGTTATGATTTTTGTTTATTTATTTTATCTTTTATCTTTTTGATTTCCAGCTTTAGAAATTTCTCCTGAGACATCCTAAAGCTCAGTAATTCTTTTTCCAACTGTGTCAAGTCCACAAGTGAGCTCATTGAAGGCATTTACATTTTTTTCTGGTGTTTTTCATCTTGAATTTTGTTTTTTTCGCTTTTTAGATTTTCCAACTTTCTCCTTACATTAATCATTTTTTCTTGCATAAAGTCTACTTTATCTATTATGGCTATTAGCATATTACACAGTGATTTTAAATTCCTGGTCAGGTAATTCCAACAACTTTGCCATACCCAAGTCTTATTTTATGGTTATGCTGTCTCCTTAAACTATTTTCTTTTTCTTCCTTTTACTGTGTTTTGTAATTTTTTTCTAATAATCGGACATGGCACTGGGTGAAAGGAACTGCAGCATATAGTCCTTTAGTGATGTGGTGGTGAACTGTGGTGCTGGGAAGAATCCTAGAGCTTGGGAGTAGGTGTCAGGTGTTTAGTGAGCCTGTGCCTCTGGAATCTGAACCCCACAAGTGCGTCTCAATTACCTCCTCCCATCCTTCCTTTGGTAGGACAGAATGGCTAGAGTAGGTTGAAATTGGATATTTTTCAGTTTGTTTCATTTGTTGTTAGAGCAAAATGATGACTTATAAGCTTCCTAAATGCAGATTAGCTCAAAGCCAGAATTTTCATTCTCATTGAGTACTATTGAGGCTCATCCTGCCATAGTGCCATTGAGGACCATAATGAGAACCTTGATTTCCAGCCCCACTGCCAGTAACAAGGTAGGTCCTCTTTCCCCCTGGCGTGGTGTCAAAGGAGAGCTAAGAGAAAATTCACAGCTCTCACTACTGCTGTGCAGAAAGAATGTTCAACCACTATGGGGTCAGCAGAGCCCACAGGAAAAGCTATTGTTCTCTCCCCTGATTAGCAGTAACAAGAAGTCTTTCCTACCACCAGTGTTAAAAGTATTCATTCTAGTATGAAAGGGAATTTCTGCCTACAAATGGTAGCAATAAGAGTTTCCCATTCTCTTCCTACAGTGATGTCAATGAAAGCCAGTTAAAAAGAAGATTGAAATAATATCCAGAGTCTCATAGCATAATGAAAAAGTGCCCAGGTTAAAACTTCTCATAATACCAAGAACAAAAAAGATATCAAAGTATATGAAATAGACAATCAATAGATGCTAACATTAGATGATAGATATTAGAATTATCTGATAGAGATTTTAGAACAGTCAAGATAAAATGTTTCAATGCACAATTACAAACATACTTGTAGGAATACAAATATAAACAGCCTCAGCAAAAAAACAACAACTAAAAATAGAAAGTCTGAGTAAAGAAATAGAAGATATGCAGAACTACCAAGTAGAAAAGTACGATCATTAAAATAAAAGTTTAGTGTCTCAACAGCAGAATGGAGGGGGCAAAGAAAGAATCAGTGAACTGGAAGGTAAAATGCTGGAAATTGCCCCATATAAATGACAAAAGTTAAATAAACTCAATTAAAAACAAAACAGCTCTTTAAGGACTTTTTGGAATATAATAAATGATCTAACATTCAAATCATTGGTGTTCTGCAAGAAATAAAGAAAGAACAAAACTTAAAAGTACTCAAAGAAATAATGACTGAAAACTACCCAAACTTAGAACAATACATAAAACTGTAGATTCAAAACCCTTAAAGTCCTTGTAAAAGGATAAGCTCAAAGAAATCCAGTCATCAAATCACAACAGAAGTTGTGAAATCTAAACACAAAGAGTAAAATCTTGAAAGCATTCAGAACAAAATGACACTTTACATATAGGAGAAAAATAAGTTTAATGACAGCAGGCTTCTTATTAGATGCTATGGAATCCAGAAGAAATTTGCATAAGACTTTTGAAGTGCTGAAAGAAAAAAAAAAAACCTCGTCATTCCAGAATTTTATATTCATCAAAAAATATTCTTCAAGAATGAGGATAAAAGAATAAAATTAAAAGAAAAAAAAGAAAGACATATAAAAGAAAAGACAAAAATGAAGGGAAAAATCAATATATTTTCAAATAGGGCTGTGCACCACACACTCTGAAGCTGAGGAAATGCTAGTGGCTGGCCGGGAAGCAGACCTGCCTTAGGAAAAACCAGTAAGAAGGGGGCAGAAGCAAGATGGCCAACTGGAGCCAGCTTTCCACAGAGGGTCCCATCCAGAAGGAGAGTTAAAGGACAGAAGTTTAGCAAGAAAGTCAATGGTGCAGATCTGACCAAAGAGAGAAAGTTGAAGAATGCACATCAACCCTGCTGAGATGAGCTGCAACCCCAAGTATACAAACAAAAGGTATGAAAACCATCGCGAAACAGACGGGAGTCCCATCCCCCATGAGAATGGCTCGTAATATACTCCATAAAAACAAGGGAACAGAGTTCAAATATCCTTCAATTTATCCCCCAGGAGAGACCCTTTAAAAACTGGACCTCCTTCCCCTACTAGGGTGCTATGGCACTCTCCTTCCAGGCATAAAACAGTATAAAACTGTCTGTATTATCTACCTGAAATTTTGAACTCCCAGCACTCCCCTCCACTCTCACCCTGAGACCTGGAAGCCTATCCCCCGTGGAGTCCAGACTCTTGGGCATTTTATTGAGGGGTGTGGATGGGGCCTGGGTTATTGCTGATCTGTGCTGATTCTCCAGCATGGGAGAGAGGCTGAGACGGAACCACACAGGAGCAGCAGTGCCCTCAAGGCACTGAACAGCAGCTGTGGCGGGAACAATAGAGCTCACACCCCTGGGGAAATTTTGAAAGGACATTCCCAGTCTCTCTGGGCAACCAGAAGAAGCCAGGCATCTTCTCCAGTAGCTGCCACTGGTGGAACAGATGTGGGACGGAAACAGAGGCCCCATGAGTAAAGGGTATGTCTGAGGTGGTATCGGCCTGGGGACAGGGCATGGGGACTAGAATATGTATGCGCAGAGACAGCAGACTCCCAGGGTGGGGCTGACCCAGAGGATTGCTTCACTGAGTCTCAGGAACTGCAGATGAGACTGGGCAGTGGCACAGACATGGCAGAGTTACTCAAACAGTGTCTGCATTCTTGGAACAGAAACAAATTCTGCGAAGTTGATCTGTTCTGTCAGCAACATCAATTATGGGCAGGGCTGGAACTGAGTGAAACACCCAAGCCCTTATTAAGCACCTGAGGTTGTCAGGCCTCACCTCCCCATGCCGGATAGTGGCAGAGAGTGGTGGCCTGGCTCAGGAGACATAGAGCTCCCTGTGACTCAGGCAGGTGCAAAACCCCTGGAGCATCTCAGGGATCTGGGTCAAAGCCCTTTGGGGTTACCAGTGACTGCGTGTGACAGAGGTGCAAGGTGGGGAAGAAGACATCAACGTTCCCACACTAAGTTTTTGCTGGGTGGGTCCTTCTGACCTCACAGAGCACCAGAGTGAGTCATACTCGAGCTGCCAGCAGACCTTCGCTATCTAGTTGCTGGAGACCTTTTGAACTCTCCCACCTGAGACTGGTGCTGACTGGGACAATTGATTGGGACCTCTTGAACTGGGCCAACCACTTGAGGACTATCCAAAGTGATACCCTGGGTGTGTGGTTGTGGAAAGGTTTGATTTTCTTTTTCCAATTGTTGCCTGTGGGAGCAGGGTGACTTAATTGCTGGTATTTCTCCACAGTTCAGACCTCAAACCAGAGTAACTGATTCACTAGGGTAAGACAGAGACCAGCTGAAAATAAGACAGAACCACTTAGCCTCACCACACCAAGAAGGTCCCCAGTTTCTCAGGCTGTAGCACTGTACAGGTCCTTGGCAAAGCTCTAGGGGAAAAGGTACAGACACCAGTCCCAGATTTCAGTGCAAGGACTGGTCAATCACTACTCCTGGGGCCCCCAATCCAACTTCTCCCTATCGGCTCAACTAGCCAAATGGTGTAAAATAATCATGGGCGGAATCAGCGGAAAAGCTTCGGTAACATGAATAACCAGAGTTGATTAACACACCCAAGGAAAAATTTGGCAGACACAACTGAAGATCCCATTCATAAACAGATGGCTGAGATGTCAGAAACTGAATTCAGTATTTGGATTGTAAATAAGATCAATAAAATAGAGGAAAAATTGGAATTAGAAATTGAAGGATCATTTCAAAAGTTATCTCAAAAGAATTTAAGGATTCAAAGACAAAATCACCAAAGATTTTGACACATTGAGACAAGAATTTGCAGCCCTCAAAGATCTGAGAAATATAGTAGAATCCCTCAGTAACAGAATGGACCAAGCAGAACAAAGGATTTCTGACATCGAACACAAAGCTTTAGAATGTTCCCAAACTC
>CAUYRH010090882.1:0-28441 GCA_963574655.1 Perodicticus potto
GAAGGAGATCTGTAAGTTTGAGCCCCAGGGCCTTCACTCAAGGAAACAAACAAAAAAAAATCGTTTATAAGAAATCCTATCTCTCTACCGAGGGAGACAAAGTGAAACTCTGTCTCCAAAAAAAAAAAGAAAGAAAGAATAAAATATCCTATCTGCATATTGGATTCCCAGGCACATGTACCATACCCGCTGACACATGTAACTTTTGTCTTTTTGTGACTGCTTATTTCACTTAGCATCCTGTCCTTAAAGTCTGTTTGTATTATAGCATGTGTCAGAATTTCTTTCCTTTTTCAGGCTGAATAATATTGGCCAGGGTGACTTTTTCAGGCCCCTCTGCTCTTTTGTTTGGCTTCCAGGAAAACTAAGAAATGCAGGGTGTGACTCATTTAGAAACCTACCAGGCTTGAAACATCTTCATCCCTTTCCTGTTCTTAGAGGCCGGTCTGATCCCTGCTGGTCCTGCCTGGCTCCTGACTCCCCAGAAGTCCCCCAAAGCAGGCTCCTCCCAGTGCCTTCTCAGCAGATACCCTAACACCATAGAAGGGTTCCCTCAACCCTCCCTCTCCTAAGGGGGAGCTGTGACATAGGGAGAAAGAAAGCACCAATGCTAAATGTTAGGAGATTTCTAGTCCAGCCGGGCAAGGTGGCTCATGCCGGTAATCCTACCACTTTGGGAGGCCAAGGCCCGGTGGATTGCCTGAGCTCACAGGTTGAGACCAGCCTTAGCCCGAACCAGACCTCATCTCTAAAAATAGCCGGGCATTGTGGCGGTGCCTGTAGTCCCAGCTACTTGGGAGGCTGAGGCAAGAGAATTGCTTAATCCCTGGAGTTTGAGGTTGCTGTGAGCTGTGATGCCAAGGCACTCTACCCAGGGTGACAAAGTGAGGCTGTCTCAAAAAAAAAAAAAAATAAGCAAAATTAATCTATGGTGATAAAAGAAGGGATTTCTAGTCTGGACTCTTGCTAGTATTCAATATTCAATTTGTTGAATCCAGGATTGAACAATATTTACTGAGGGCCTGCCTATACCAGGCACCAACTTGCTGTGTGACCTTGGGCACATGACTTGACATCTCTGAGTCTATTTCAGTTTCCTCATCAGTAAAGCAGAGGAATTGGACTAAATGATTTCTAAGGCCCCCTAGAGTTGTGAAATGAGTGAAAGACTAAATCAAGGTGGCCCTTTATTTTGAATGCCACCCAGAACTTCCTCACACCCAGCAATGGGCTATAGATGTGGCAGCTGTGATTGGGGTCAGCTCGTACCCACAGCGCTACAGATGTTTCCTCCCCTGGTAGTGTGAGACATATGAGGCATTTTCAGGTGTATCCTGTGCCTGGGGCCAAGGGGAAAAGCCCCGCCCTCCCTAGAAACCCACCATTCTTTCCAGCTGTGGGAGGCCCCGCCCTGGCCCTGTGCTGGGCCCCGCCCACCTCAGGCCTTTCTTCTTGCAGTCAATACCTCCGAAATGTTTCCAGACTCAGACCCTGCTTCAGCCATCTCTCTGCCCAACTACCTGTTTTCTGCCTGTGATCCTGATGTCCTGAACAAGGCACTTGACACTAGTAACCAGGAGGCACCTTCTCTGGAGGAGAAGGTCCCCAAAGAGGAAAGTACCAAGAAGATTGCAAAATCAAAGAAGAGAAGTAAGAAAAGGGGGAGGGAGTGTGTGTGTGTGTGTGTGTGTGTGTCTCCAGGGGGTTGGCGGTGGGGGTGGTGTCAGCGAGATCTTGAGGGTTTGAGTGGACCAAGACTCGGGCACAGTAGGAGGTCAGCTGTCTGGTGTGGCCAGGGTGGACTAAAAGGTCTCCTTTCCATAAAACCTGGCCTCATTCGTTGGCCTGCCCATAGCCTGACATTTTCTGTTCTGCTCTTGTCTACCCAGCATGTGTAAACCCCGTGAGAAGTGCCACCAATCCTGATGGAGTAAATCCTAGGCTGGGAGTTTAAATACCAGGCTTGGCCCCCTGGACCTCTGGGGCCTCTGCCTATGAAAGACTAGTCATCCTCGGAGCTTATCTCCCTTCTGTAGAGCTTATGAAGCTGAGGCCATATATGAGAAAGGACTTTGGGCTTTCCCAAGCCCGGGTGTTATTGATTTACTCAGGTGATGGCTGGCTGATATCGCCTTGTCAGCATAGCAGCCAAACCTTCAGCCCCACTCTTACCTGCACAACAGTGGTGCCTTCAGGCTGCCTTTTCATTTCAAAAGTGAGGCTAAGCATATTCTGTTCTCATCAAAGTGATGCATGTGGAAGCACTCCATTTCCCCACATCATAGTTGAGTTGTGGTGCTATCTTGGGGGCTTGAATGTGGAAAATCTGAGAGCTGTGGTGAGTGAATTGGGCCTCCAGCCCTGGTGACCGGGCTCCTCCTTGTTGGCCTGGTTGCACCCAACTTGGCCAGCTCTTGGGCCCTCCCTCTCAGGAGCTGGTCCTCATTCTCCTCCCTCACCTTCCTCTCATAGTCCGGAAGACCAAGGGCAACCGAAGTACCTCACCTGTCACTGACCCCAGCATCCCCATACGGAAGAAATCAAAAGATGGCAAAGGTATGGCTGGGAGTCAGGTAACATGGGAAGGGTGCCCCTTCCCTGCTGCCAGGGTGCCCCTCACCACCTGCCCCTTTGCAGGCAGCAGCATCTATCTGTGGGAGTTCCTTCTGGCGCTGCTGCAAGACAAAAACACCTGTCCCAAGTACATCAAGTGGACCCAGCGAGAGAAGGGCATCTTCAAGCTGGTAGACTCCAAAGCTGTGTCCAGGCTGTGGGGAAAGCAGAAAAACAAGCCTGACATGAACTATGAGACAATGGGGCGGGCACTAAGGTAGGAGATGCTGGGACACAGAATCTCTGTCCTGGGGGAGTCGCTAAGCCCATCCTTAAGTCTCAAGAGTCCTTTCCCCCTTTAATGGAGACCTGATTCGTCCTTTAAGAAAGTAGGTCTTGTAGCCAGGCGTTGTGGTGGGTGCCTGTATTCCCAGCTAAGGGACTCGGGAGGCTGAGGCAAGAGAATCACTGGAGCCCAAGAGTTTGAGGTTGCTGTGAGCTGTGATGCCATGGCACTCTACCGAGGGCGACATGGTGAGACTCTGTCTCAAAAAAAAACAGGTCTTGTAACCTTCCCATTGAGTTGTCCCTAAGCTTCTTCCCCAGGCCCCTTCTGGGAGGAAAACCCCCTCCTCTTGCATCTCTTTTTTACTTGTCATGCGGGAAGAGCAGCTTAGTTGCCCCCTTCTTCAAGAAGGTCTTTCTTCACAGTCTGCAAGCCCCAGCCCCAGGGAGGTGGGCTTGAATTGCCCTAGAGGTGGTATCTTAGCCAGGAGGACTGCTGAGTGCCCCATCCACCCGCCTCATTCATAGTCCTTCCTCCAGCCACTCCTCCTCCCCTCCTCTAGAGCAGGCTAGGGGCTGGCATTTGAAAAACCTTTGTAGACCCTTCAAATCCTCAGGGGGGAATTTCAGATGTTTCATAAAAGCTTTCCAAACCCAAGCATTGACTGTACCCCTTCCTATGCTGCGGGGCCCCTGGCCAGCTTCAGCTTGTCCAACTCTGGAGGGCAGTATGCTGGAGAGGAGATAGAGGGCCTCCCCCTTAGTCCCTGGCTGACTCCCTACTCCCCACCTTTCATCCCTCAGATATTACTACCAAAGAGGCATCCTGGCCAAAGTGGAAGGGCAGAGGCTGGTGTACCAGTTTAAGGAGATGCCCAAAGACCTGGTGGTGATTGACGATGAGGATGAGGGAAGTGAAGCCACAGCAGCCCCGCCTCAGACCTCTTCTGCCTCCTCCACAGCCACCACCAGTACCCCCCGGAGAACCAGCTCCAGGGTCTCAGCCAGAGCTGCTGCTCAGGGCAAGGGTGGCTCTTGTCGGGAGAAGCCAAAGGTTGAGCACGTTAGTGTCCAATCATCTGAAAATCTGAAATTGGGACCGTCTCTAGATGAGGAGACCCCCACTACCTCCACCGTGCTTGTCTCCCGACCAGAGAGCCAGGTCCAACTTACCAAAGCTGTGAGGTAAGGGCACCAAGTAATTATGAGTCTTCACATAGTACCTCATGCTCAGGGTCAGTTTGTTGTTGTTGTTGTTGTTGAGACAGAGTCCCACCCTACGCCCTGAGCAGAATGCAATGGCATCACAGCTCACTGCAACCTCAGACTCAGGCTGGGAGCATACTGCTGCCTCAGCCTCCAGGAGCTGCTGGGATTACAGGTGCTTACTACAGCGCCTGGCTGGGTATTTTATTTTTTTAGTGAGTCGAGGTCTCACTATTGCTCAGACAAGTCTCGAACTCCTGAGCTCAAGCAATTCTCCCACCTCAGTCTCTCAGAGTCCTGGGATTACAGGCGTGAGCCACTGTGCCCGGCTCAGGGAAGGTTTCATTGTCACCTGCTGTATCTCCAGGCTCATGAGATCCTCACAGAACCCCTGGGAAGTCAGTAGGGGAATTGTTTAAGAGGAAAATTGACTTGCTTGAGGTCGTACATCTAGCAGTCAAGGCAAAGCCAGCACTTGACCTAGGTGGTTTCTGCTGACAGCTAGGGCTGTTACACCAGAGGGCTCCCTAAGAAGCCACCAGGGCTTCCATGTCTAGCCCCATCTCCCCAGGCCTCTTCCACTCCAGAAAAGAGGGAACAGAGGATGGTTACAGAGACACCTGCTCTGCCTTCCTCAAGACTTCCAGATCCACCCAGCCAGCTCTTACTATTTCTCATACCTGCTAAGGGGCCTCCAACTTTCCCTGTAAAGGATAGACTTTGTCTCGGTTATGTGTATGTACCTCTCACTATGTTGGCCTGGGTCACTGAGAAGCCCTTCTGAGGAGGGGAGGCAGTAGAGTAGAATGGTGCAAAACATGAGTTCTGGGGTCCCAAGGCCTAGATGCCTGTCCCTGCTCTAGTGCTTACTAGCTGGGTGGTTTTAGGGCAAGTTATGTAACCTTCCTGTGCCTCAGGTTCCTCAGGCTGCAAAATCAGATTATTCATATACAGCTTGTGGACTGTTTTGAGGATTGAGTGAAATGTCCGTGTCAATCACTGGGAATGGTTATACTAAGTCTTCAACAAATGTTAATTATAACAACGAAGAAACAGACAGGCTCGGCGCCCATAGCTCAGTGAGGAGGGCATCGGCCACATACACTGAGGCTGGTGAGTTCGAGCCCAGCCAGGGCCAGCTAAACAACAATGACAGCTGCAACCAAAAACAGCCGGGCGTTGGGGTGGGCACCTGTAGTCTCAGCTACTCAGGAGGCTGAGGCAAGAGAATTGCTTAAGCCCAAGAGTTTGAGATTGCTGTGAGCTGTGACACCACAGCCCTCTACTGAGGGCGACATAGTGAGACTCTGTCTCAAAACAAAAACAAAAAACAAAACAAAGCACCTTCAGCTCCATTCCTCTCGTCCCCTCCTTCTTAGCAGATGGGGGATGCCTCCTGCCCTAACCAACTTTGTTCTGTTTCTTCTTAGTAAGTCTTCAGTGCCCAGCAACATCTGCCTAGGAATAGGGTCAGGCTCGTCCTTGACCCTGCAGACAATCCCACTGACCACGATGCTGACCAACGGGCCTCCTGCCAGCACTACTGCTTCTACCCAGCTTGTTCTCCAGAGTATTCCACCTGCCTCAACCTTCAAGGACACCTTCACTTTGCAGGCCTCTTTCCCCCTGAACACCAGTATCTCAGATAGGCAGGTGGCAGCCTCAGGGTCTCCACTGATTCTCAGTGGCCTCCCCCAACTTCTGGCTGGGGCCAACCGTCCAACCAACCCAGCATCACCCTCGGTCACAGGGGTTAGACCAGCAGGGCCCAGCTCTCAGTCCCCTGGGACTGTCATTGCTGCCTTCATCAGGACTTCTGGTGCCACAGCAGTCCCTGGGGTCAAGGAGGGGCCACTGAGGTCCTCTTCATATGTGCAGGGGGTGGTGAGCGGGACCCAAGTGGAGGGGCTGCTAGTTCCCCAAGAGACCCTGAGGGAGTTCCTGAGAGATCAGGCTCATCTTCAGCCACTTACGACCCAGGTGGTTTCAAGAGGTTCCCACAATTCGATCCTTCTGGGGAGCCAGACTTTCTCTTCTCCCAGCCGTCCCACTGTTGGGCTGACTCCGGTGGCTGAACTTGAGCTCTCTTCAGGCTCAGGGTCCCTGTTAGTGGCTGAGCCTAGTGTGAACACATCTGGGAGCCTGCTGACCAGATCCTCAACCCCAGCCCCCTTCTCTCCATTCAACCCCACTTCCCTCATTAAGATGGAGCCCCATGACATATAAACAAAGGGGTCAGAAGTGTCACCCGCCAGGTGAAAATGAGTTGTATTGTCATAGAGACTTAAGTAGCACACTTGCCCCTACATTTCAGTGCCCCCAGGTCCCAGCCCTGCCTGGCATCAGCATGTCCAAACTATGCCTAGTTGGTACATCCCTGGCGTCAGACTATGGCCTTCAAGAGCACTAGGGGATATGCTCTTGGCAGGATAATGGGCTGACTTGGTGATGGAGGAAAAATCCCCGGAGCCAGGGAGAATTTTGTAGCCAAGGCTGGTGCAGGGTCTTCATGAGACAGTCTTTCTACCTGGCTGGATCTCGCCAACTACTTGCCCTACACAGGGAATTTGCTATCCCATATGTGAATATTTCTGTATGTATTTGTGTGTACTTGTGGGTCTTTATCTTAGTTTCTTTGGGGAAGATGAGTGTAGCTGTGAGGTCTAGTCTTCTAGAGTGTGTGTATCTTTCTGTGGGTCAGCCATAGGCATGCAGATGTTTTTGAAAGGGAAAACATTCTCTAATTCCCTTCGTGCATGCCAAGATTCAGTTGCTTTGAGACTATGGGGTATGGTTGCAGTCCCCAAATCTAGAGAGATGTCACAGAATTGGAACAGATGCAGAGTAGGAGAGCTTTAGTGGGTACGCACATTGGGGAAGATGTGCTCCTAAGGGACAAGAAGGCCAAGTAAGATAAAAGCACAATGAGAGGGGAAAGAACTTACCCGGGAAGCAGCCCACACAGGTGAGACTGAGGTATCTTCCCAAAGTTAGCCTGGTTACCCACCACAGTCACCCTGCTGCTGGGCTGGAAACTTGGCTACCCCAGAGTGCTTTGCTGAAGGATTAGTCTGGGGCAACATGCCTCCCTGTCCTACCCCCACAGAGTCTGACCCAGCCATAGAGTCCCCACTCAGCTGAATTAATTGCATGTTTCTGCCCAGGGACAGGGCTATTTGTGTAACACCAGCTCCATGCAGGAAACAGCCTTCACTGGCATCCAGACCTATATCCCAGGCCTGGGTTCCCTCTTGATTACTTTCATGCCTGACATTTTTCAGTTGCCCAGTGTTGCTGGGGCTAGTCCCGCATGACCTAGATTGGGCATCCTCCACTCTTGCTCATGCTGCAGGGGCAACTGCCACTTAGCCCGCCTGTGACCTGTTTCCCTCCCCTCACAGGTTGGCCAGCCCACTTCTACAGCAGACCTCGTGTGGCGTGTTGCCCTTATCTCCAATTTTCTAACTTAACCTGGATTCCTTCTTCACCAAGAAGACAGGAGCCGGCAGATATGAATTCCTCATGAGTTTCCGGGGCGGGGCACTTCCCCTGTTTTCCACGGCTCCTCACTTCCCTCATTCCTCTCTCCAAGGAAGGATCAACTTATTCTCTGAATGTCAACCCCTTGGTGACTGAGGATCTGGATCCCCCTCTCCTCTCCCTTCTTTGGGTTAGTTTGCCTCTCTCCTGCCACGTTTAGGGGAAAGGCTATGAAATGTTAGCCTCAGAAACAGCTCTGTCATCTGATGGCTCTGATTAATGTGAATCAGTGCCTGAGGACCTTTGCTATGTCCTCGGCACAAAACCATCCACTTGACCTAACTACCTCCCCTGACTGCTCTTCTCTCTCTTCCAATTGCTGCCAAGCCATCTACCCCTCTCTCCCGGCTCCCTTCTCCCCTCTCCTCCCTGTCCTGCCCCCAAGAGAATTGTGCAGTTGGATTTACCACACATTTTCAGCAGTGGGCATTAAAGTGCCTTTTTCTAATAAAGTCAGTTTATTATGATAATTTCCTGATGGTTGAAAGTAAGCATCTTGTAAAAGAGTCACCTTTTTCTTTCTTTCTTTCTTTTTTTCTTTTTTTAAAGAAATTGCACAAAGGCACTGTATGTGTCAGGGGTGGCCTTATCCCTGTCTAAAGTCTGCTTTCTGCCACCCCTGCCTCAACTCCATAGAAACTCATCATTGGAAGGTCACATGCACCCTCAGGGTGAAAGCAAGTGTCTTCTTCACAGTTCTGGCCCCTCTGAGCCACACTAGCTCGGCTCTCCTCCCTCCACCCATCACCCTTTGTCTACATTGCTGCCAGCTTCTCATCTGTCATGTCCAATGTGGGTGTTCCCCCAGGGTCTCAACCATTCTAGCTCTTTGGGAATGAATCCTAAATCTAGGGCTCCAGCCCCTCTAAGTTCCTGGCTCACATTTCTAGTGATTCATTGGGTACTTCCACCTAGATGTCAGCCCCTCGAAGATAGCCTCTCTATCAAAAATAGATTATTAAAAATTCTTTCCACACTCCCAGAAAAGTTCTCTAAAAAACAAACAAAAGACCATCATAACCTATTTCTGTTAGTGTGCCACCATTTTCCTGGCTTTCTAAGCTCGAAATTTCAGAGCCCTCTAATGGCTGCATTCACATTCCTCCATCCCCTTCCCCATCTCCCTAAGTTCAGCATGCAATTTTTAAGTCTCTAAAATCTGGCCTTTATTCCATACTCCCAGAGCCCCCAGCCTTGCCCAAACCACCCAAAAACTCCCTCCAACACACATCAATGGCCCCACATGTGACCTATCTCAACCTCTCCCATCTGCCAGAGTACCAATTCTGTCCCTCTACCAAAAAGCCTTCAGTGACTCCTCCTAGCCTACAGGTAGGGGTGATAATCAAGTAACCGAATCTCCAGTGCTTTCTAGGCAGCCTGACATAAACCTTTCAGTGGCTGAATCCAGTCCGGGGGTCTTGGAGAAGGCATGGGGGAATACATGTAGGGCTCAGGACAAAGCCTCAAGTCCTTGGCTGCCATCAAGCCCCTTACCATCAGGTCCAGCCAACTGCGCATGCTGCCTCCGCTGACCTTTGAACATGCCTCTGTTCACAATTCCCCACCTCTGTGTTTTTTGCTTTACTTGACTGCTCAACCAGAATGCTCTTCCTATTCTACTGGTCCCAACTAAATCATGTCCATCCTTCAACACTCAATTCCTGGAAGCTGCCTCCCCAAACCAGCCTATCCTTAAGTGAGTTCTTTATTTTAAACTCATTGCAATTGCCACTCTTTTAGGCAACTGGTCTTGAACAGCCTGTGACATTTCTGCTATAATCACAAACTATTACTTAAACCTTCAATAGCTTGTACCTATTTAGTCTCCCCAGTCAGGATGTTATCCTAAGGAGCAGGGGGGCTGCATCACCCACAGAACAGGGCACAGTACGAAGCAGACAGCATCAAGGAACGGTTATTGATGGAGCAGGAGGGAGATGGGGACCCAACTTTGAAGTAGGTGACTCCTGATCTGCCCTCCGCACAGGCACTCACTCCAGGTGCTCCACTGCCCAGGGCCTGCCCTCCCTGGCTCAGTGCCCTCATGGTACCCCCCCTTAGCATTCAAGATTGTTACTACTTTGAAAATCCTCTGCCCCTAAAGAAACTTCCCTGTCCAGTTTCTTTCCTACTCAAAGTGTTAAACTAGCTAATCAGATAACCTAACCTGTGCTGATGTAGTTATAGGAGAGGACTAGAGGAGAATCTCAGGAGACAGGTTCTTTTCAACCAGGGTCACATGGTAACAACATCTTTGCCTTTGTGATGGTTTAATGGAGTTACAAGTCCAGATGACCCTTATCTCCCAGCAGCTGATGTGTTGCTCCCTCCTCTGGGCTCCCACAGCACTTTGTATATACCTCTTATTGTAGCACTTAGCACATTGCAGTTCCTTAATTATGTGTTTATGTTATGTTTCTCCTGATAGACTGTGAGCTCCTCAAGGACAGGGACTGTGTGTCAGTCACTGATGTATCCCCAGCGCCTCAGCACAGTGTCTGGCACACAGTAGGTGCTCAATAAATGTTTATTGAAAGAATGAGTCCTGATTCTAATTTGGGGGACTTCTGCCCTCTACTACGGCAGACAAGAGGAGAAAGAGGACAATCCATACTTGGGATCTACTGCAGCTTTTGGCCCCACATGTAACACTGCAGGTAACCATAGAAGTTTCCTTTGCTTCTGTCTCTAGCCATCCCTGGACAGCAAGGTCCACAGGGAGCCCAAGGCTGCTTCCAGCTGTATTTTGTCATCACTGGGGGCCACAGGCAACTCCCCTAACTCTGGCCCTCTGTTGCTGCTGCCTCCTTCCAGGGACTGCCTCCCCACTATTTCCTCATCCCTGTACTCTACAAGAAGTAGTTGACTTAGGAGCAGGAGCGATAGCTCTGAAGCCGTTGGACCTAGGGGAAGCGAGCTTCCTCCCTGCCAGCAGTCGCCGCGTCTATGAGCTTTGGCCGTGACACGCCGGACGTGGAGGCCGATATCCAGCAGGTGGCGCTGTCGAGCCAGTGATGGCCGGCCGGTGGCTTGGCAGAGCCAGGGAAGGGAGGGACAGCCAGGGTGGGGCCTACCACTATGGGCCCAGGCCGCTGTGGCCCGTCTTCTCTTTCCTCTATCAAGTCGTGGAGCCCTCGATTGTCCCTGGGCTGCTCCAGCCCTACCGACGCCCTCCATTGCTCTGGAGCTTCGAACTTTCCAACGGTACCCTCTTCACTGTCCAGGGGTAATTTAGCAGGCCGGAGAATGAGCTCTTCCCATTGGCCACTCGAGCTGTGGCCCCGCCCCTGGCGTCCCCCTCCCCCAGCCTTCCGAACCAGCAGGTGAGCGCTTGCAGCGCTGGACCTCCTGCACCGGCTACCGGCGGTTTCGGGTGAGCCCCAGGCTGTCGCTGCCACGGGGTGTCAGGCCTGGCCCACTCCTCGCCTGGCCTGCCGTTAGCTGCACTTGTATGCGCTGCCACTTTCCACCTCGAAATCAGAGATGGATCGAGGCGCCCGTAACATCCGTTTGCCAGCGGAGGAGGGCCCCGACTGCCCGCTGCGCGAGCTTGGGCTCAGTAGGGCCGGCGCGAAGCCATCTGGAGGCCGCCTACCCGCGGCCGGACGCTGTGGTTTGCCAGCGGACCTCTCGGTGGGAGCCCATGCACTAGGGGAACGTGTGGAGCTCCGGGCGTCCCGCTGCAAGTCCAGAAGGCCAGAGCACTTCGAGTCTCCCCCTAGCAGCCTAAGCAGGACATCCTTGGGGCAGACCCCACTTCTCCTAACTTACCTTGTCCTACTACGGTTGGCACTCAGTGAAACACCCAACAGGCTTCCTGGTTATTATAGAAGGGGCAGGAGTTTACTGCTTCCCTCCCGCCCCACCTCGTGTCAAATAGGGATGCAGAGATGGTCCCTTCTTTGGGAATACTGAGACTTCAGCAGGACCACTTTTCCAAGCCCAAAGAGGGCCATTCTGGTAAGGAAGTCATTAACGTCAGTTCTGACCTCGGTGGGAACTACCTTCATTGGTTGGATGGAGGGTAAATTGAGCACCATTTGGCAGATGGAGCAATAAAGGCTTGAAAAGATTAGGTTCTCACCCAGGGTCATCCTAGGAAAAGATTAGGTTCTCACCCAGGGTCATCCTAGGTAGTTAGTAGTGGTGATGGCTCTTTTCCCCACACCATACTGAAAGGACTAGATCATTTAATAAGAGGTCACCAACTCACTGGCCTCACCTCAAACCTGACTGAGGATGTAGATTTAATACCACAGTCTTGATCTTTACCATCTGGCAGAAAGGTAGTGGGACTCCAGGTAACCTGGGGAAAGGACCCCAAAAGCAAGAAAACGAGAAACTGTTTGACTCTGCTTTTAAGTTTTTTTTTTTTTTGCAGTTTCTGGCCGGGCTGGGTTTGAACCCCGCCACCTCTGGCATGTGGGGCCAGCGCCCTACTCCTTTGAGCCACAGGCGCTGCCCTTAACTTTTTTTTTTTTTTTGTCTATAAGCCTTTTCTCAGATTGTCCCCCTCAATTCCAAGGTTCTTGCTGTACTTTTTTTGGGGGGGACAGAGCCTCACTTTGTTGCCCTCAGTAGAGTGTCATGGAGTTACAGCTCACAGCAACCTCCAGCTCTTGGGCTAGGGCGATTCTCTTGCCTTAGCCTTCCAAGTAGGTGGGACTACAGGCACCCGCCACAATGCCCGGCTATTTTTGTCACAGTTGCCACTGCTGTTTTAGCTGGCTGGGGCTGCGTTTGAACCCATCACCCTCTGTGTATGGGTCCAGCGCCCTACCCTCTGAGCCAGAGGTGCCGCCCTAATTCTACTTATTTTAGTATCAACTAGGTATCACCTCTCCCACCCACCCCAGTGCCTTTGGCCATCCTTTTGAGCTCTCATAGCATCCTGGACCTAGCTGAATCTTATACTCACCACAGGGCTTTCATGACCTATCGGCATGTCTGATTTCTTTACTTAACTACAAGTTCCAGAGAATGGATCTGAAATCAGAACCATTATGGGGTTGTTCGGGAACCCAGAAAGGTGGCTATTATAGAGGGCCTCAGGATCAGAAATGGGAAGGGCGGGCCAATGAGAAAGATCAGATTCATGCTAGGGCTTAAAGACGATGATGCTCCTACATCTGAGCAGCAAGACCCAGGGCAAGTGGGCCTGAGCAAAGACAGCATAGCTCACAGGTCAGTCCTGGGGACAGTTGGACTCCAGCCAGACATACAGATGTCCTCACCTACACTCTTGACAGGGCTCTCCAGACACTGAAGCCACAGGCCCTAAGAATATAGCTTCAAAGGGCCTCATCCCACATCTCTCAAACATCCCCTTCTCCTCAGATGGAAACCGGTACATTCTAAATCAGCAGGCCCAAAACATCATAGCTTTTACCACTGGTTTTCAGAAGGGGGAGTTAAAAATATAAAATCTTGCCTTCCTAGTATAGCTGGGTCACAGGAAAACAAGCATGGAAGGCCTGCACTGTACCAGTAGACAGGGGAGGTGCTGGCATAGCCATGAGGGCAGTGAGAAGACCATGCCACCAGAGGGCAGGGTGATCAAGGGAAGGCAGGGAGTTTTTTCTTTTTCTTTCTCTCTCTCTTTTTTTTTGAGACAGAGCCTCAAGCTGTCGCCCTGGGTAGAGTGCCGTAGCATCACAGCTCACAGCAACCTCCAACTCCTGGGCTTAAGTGATTCTCTTGCCTCAGTCTCCCAAATTGCTGGGACAACAGGCACCTGCCACAACACCCGGCTATTTTTTGGCTGCAGTTGTCATTGTTGTTTGGCAGGCCCAGGCTGGATTCGAACCTGCTGGCTCTGGTGTATGTGGCTGGCGCCTTAGCCGCTTGAGCTACAGGCACCGAGCCCAGGGCATTTTCTTAAGGAGGTTCGTTCCCCACAGACACCAAAGAGAGGGCTCCTTCCTACAGCAAACATGGAAAGGGAAAGCTAGGGTATACTCCCTGCCTGATGCAAGCAACGTAAGCCTATACTCTATTTTACCCACCATCTCATCCCCCAGGATTTGCCCATCTTGCCTTTTCTTTCCATATCATGACCCAGTGACCTAAATGTTCACTAGCCACTCCACCTTGCTTTCATTCATTGTACCCTCAGGACCCATAACTGTAAAGCAGGATCCCATTTACTGAATTGGGATGCTCATCTTCTGAAACCACGAAAAAAGCCACAAAGGGGAGAAGAGTGAAAAGAGAGACAGGAGACAGACACCCCGACACAGGTTTTTCAGTATGCAAGTGTTTTTGACTCCATAGCCATTTGCTTAAAATGAAACATAAAGGGCAGCCAGAATACACACCCAAATGCAAAAAGTAAAGGCAAACATAAAACATAAAATAAACCACACAATACCAGGAACCCCAACAAAACCAAAAGATTAAAATTCAAATCCCCTCAACTTTATATATATATATATGTATATACATATATATATATATATATATATATATATATTTTTTTTTTTTTTTTCCTTAAAAAGGGAAAACAACTGTTCAAAACCAACTGGGCAGTATGGTGGGAGTGGGGAGCAGTCCTACAGAAGGGGGGCCAGAATTTCCCCCCGTGAACAAAGAACAAACACAATACAAAGAAAATAACCACCAATGCTCCCGCATGGGTCAGGAGCCTCCAGAGAACAGATTGTCCCATCCTCAAACTGGCTTCTTTTTTTTTTTCCTTTTTTTTTTTAAATTTTTTTTTCCATTTTCTTGTTTTGGTTGTTGTTGGTTTTGCACCTGTACAATAAAACTGTACCATCTTCAACCACAGCTGGCCCCGAGGCCCTTCTGCCTTTGGATGGTACAAACTCTCTACAAGGATTGTTCGGAAAAATAGCAATTGGTAGAAAAATAAGAACAAGGGTAGGAAAGACAATGTCCACAGAGGGGGTGGGGTCAGGGAAGCAACCCAAGCTCCTCTCTTTCTCCCTAAACAAACCCAGCTGGGGGGTGCTTGTGGGGCCATACACTCAGCCACAGTTCTCCAGGCAGGAGTAGAACCTAGGCTGGAGACTAGTTTCCTACCCTTGCCTAGGAAACAGCTGACATCTAGATTTCACATCTGCAGTCAGCCCCAGAGACCTCTGGAGATTCCAAAGGAGAATGAGGGAGAAGAGAAAGGGGTGCTGCCTATCTGGGAAGGGGCAGAAATGGGAAGTGAAGACTGGGGGATTAGAGGCTCAGCGTCTTGAGAGGTGGAGGCTAGGATGGGGCAGGAGCAGAGGCACAAGGGAAAGATGCAAGAACTCCTTTTGTGCCCTCTGAGGGGAGCAGTGAAAAAGTGCCAGGAGGGAATACCCTCAGACCCCTTCTCTATTATCCTTTATCAGAGTAACTCATTAACCCCTTACCCCACAATCCTCCCCTCCTCATAAACACTAACCTCAAGATAGCAGGGCTGCTCGGGTGGAGGGTGAGAGAGAAAACTGGCAGGGGAGGGGGAGCACCAAAGCCTCAGGATTTACTAACCCCAGCCCCAGGCCAGCAGCAGCCAGCTTCATGAGTCACAAAACCATGTCCTCATCCCACCCTGCCCCCTCCCCAGTCGGGGGAAAAACCACCTGGAAATAACTTTGTCAGAGCTTATCAAGAAAGAAAAAGAAAAGAGGTAAAGAAAGTCCCTCAGTACAACAAGTTGTCTCAAATTGTCACAGTGATACAGACTTATCAGAAACCAATGAAACAATACAAATTAAATACTAATAAAATAAATACTATGGAAGACAGGAGAACACAGGGGAACAGAGGGGGGTACTCAGAAATTTGGGCTTTTCTCATTTCTCCACTGGACAGGCTGCAGCCACCAGGGCCCTGGTTGGGTCTCAGTCATACACAAAAAGGCCAGTCCAAGGGACCCTGGTACCACCTCCCCACCACTCCCAGGACCTCTTGTCCTCAGATGTGGAGTTCAACTTTCCACCCCCACCACCAACCACAAAAATGACAATGACAGGGAGATGAGAACTAATTGTAACCAAAAGAACAAAAAAAGTCCAGTAACTAATGCTGGCATTGATAAGGCGGCTTCTTGTTGGTCCATATTATTGCCTCATTCTGCAGTCTGGTGCTCGGTGGGGGAAGACATGGGAGGTGGGGGAAGGGTGAACTCAGGAGGAGAAAGAAGAAAAGGGAGGGGCTGTTTTCCTGGTCAACTGTTCCAAGACTGGAATTCCACCTCCGACCCTAGCAGCCGAAGAAGGTCTGGCTCATACCGCACCAGCTCTACAGTCTCAGAGGAGCCTGGGGGAGATCTGTCCCCCAAGCCTCCAGGCCACTCGGCAGGGGTCAGCAGCTGACTGGAGGCCACCTGCCGGTAGAACTCAGCCTTGGGCAAGGTGACGATTTCAAAGTGCGGGAACCGGGCCTGAAAGATTCTGGAGGAAAGCTTCAGCCTCTTCAGGACATCAGAAAAGAGGAACCAGTTGGAAGGCCTGAAAAAGCAAGGACAGGCATTAGGAAGGTGACTTGAGAAGCCATGGGAGCAATGGCCAGGAGCACTGCCTTCAAAGGCTGTTTCGTGAGCACCAGAGTCTTCCATTATGACTCACTGCCAGTCTGGCTACTCCTCAACCCCATCCACAAGCTTCTTAGATGTAACTGAGGCAAATATTTTCTCCTGCCCCCAGTGTTGCCTGGTCCAGATTTCAGCTAAATGGCAAGTACTCAATCCATGACTGACTTCTCCCAACAAAGAGCAAGCAGGAGGGAACTGGGCCTGCCAAAACCTAAAACTCTTTAGCAGGCTTCCCCAGGGCTTAGCTCACACCCCTGTAACCTGGGATTTACCACCTGCTAGGCCCAGTCTTTCCCCTACTCCCGTCCCTGCCAACCCTGGCTTGTTTCCTCCTCCAGTTTTCACTCCATCATCCCCTGACTTCTGGATCTCCAAGAAATTCCCTAGCAGAGAGGGAGCCGTGGAGAAAGGCCTAAACTGTGGGTAATCCAAAAGGCATTTCTCTCTCTGGCTCTGGAATGCATTAGACAAGTTTTTTCTCTGCAGAAGCACCAGTGTTTCTGCAGGGCCAGAGCTCACGTTACAGATAGTCTGACTTTGCTGAGCACACCCGACTGGGCAGCAGCCTGGGGACAGCTGGGAGGGGTGTTAGAGAGGCCAGTCAGGGGCCAAATGCGTCCCTGAACTAAACCGGGAAGAAATGCTGCCTCCCTGGTTTACAGGGTTTCCCTCCTCGCCATTCCACTGTCCCAGTTCCAGCTTTCACCATTTCTGGCCTGCGCTATATTGTGTCAGCCTCTTAACTGGTTTCCTTCTGTCAAAAGTCACTCTTCTGCACCCTCACCCACCCTCATTAGATCCTCTCTTACCATTAGAATTTTCTAAAAAGGAACTGACCTCCTTCTTTTTTTTTTTTTTTTGAGACAGAGTTTCACTATGTCGCCCTCGGTAGAGTACTGTGGCATCACAGCTCACAGCAACCTCAAACTCTTGAGCTTAAGTGATTCTCTTGCCTTAGCCTCCCAAGTAGCTGGGACTACAGGCGCCTGCCACAATGCCTGGCTATTTTTTTGTTGCAGTTGTCATTGTTGTTTAGCTGGCCCAGCCTGGGTTCGAACCCGCCAGCCTCAGTATATGTGACTGCTGCTGTGACCACTGTGCTATGGGCACTGAGCCAGGAACTGACCTTCTATTCCCTCCCTAAACAACTGTCAATGGATTCCCAATGCCTCAGAAAAAACTCCGAATTCTTTAGTATGATATTATACAAGACCTTCCAAACACGACCCTATTCAACCTTTTGAGCCCAATCTCCAACCAGTAACACACACACACACACAGTATCTTTTACCCTACCAAGTGCCAGCAATGAGAGACAAGACTACCCCTGCTTTCTGAATTTTCTGAACTTGTATGTCCCATGATCACATCCTCCATCCTACTCTCCATTTGGGGCTACCTTAGATGCCCATGAAACTTTCCCCATGGTCACATGGCACTTGGTTCACATGCTTAATATAATACTTCTAACACAGCCCATTTCAGAAAGGATGCAAAAGAAACTTAAACTGTGGTTCAACTGGAACTTTTTTTACTTGACTCATTGAGTTTTGTACAATAATAAATCTGCTTAGGACATTTTGTCTTGTTTTTTACAGATGACCTCTTGCTCTGTTGCCCAGCCTGGAGTACAGTGGCATGAATATAGTTCACTCCAGCCTGAAACTCCTGGGCTCAAGCCAACATCCCACCCCAGTCTCTCAAGTAGTTGGTACTACATGCATGTACAACAATGCCAGACTGATTATTTTAAGTTTTGTAGAAACAGGGTCTTAACTATGTTGCCCAGGCTGGTATCCAACTCCTGGCCTCAAGCAATCCTCCTGATTTAGCCTCCTAAAGTGCTGGGATCACAGGCGTGAGCCACTATGCCTGACCCATTTTTTCTTCTATTAGAGTTAATTATATGCTATCTGTCTACTGCACTAACTAGCCCATGGATTCTTTGAAGGCCAGAGCTATGATCCGGTTCTCAGAGTTTGACCTGGTAAAGCTGCTTAAGACATGTTTATGGAATCAAATGTTCTACATAGCACCTAAAACATCTGCCCAGACCTACAATCCTTATCCCTAAAAGTGCAACATTTCTTCTAAATGATGGTGAACTCTGTCACCTCATATAATCAGGGAAAGGAGGACCATTACTCCCAAAGAATGGGGGCAGGAACCTCAGAACATTTACCCCAGTGATCAGAATTCAGTCTTGCTTTGATAATTTAGAAGGCTCTTCTGAACCCCACAGGGCCTCAGAGTCATCATTCTACACTTCCCAACATATTTCTTTCTTTTTTTTTTTTTTTTGTAGAGACAGAGTATCACTTTATCACCCTCGGTAGAGTGCCGTGGCGTCACACAGCTCACAGCAACCTCCAACTCCTGGGCTTAGGCGATTCTCTTGCCTCAGCCTTCCAAGTAGCTGGGATTACAGGCGCCCGCCACAACGCCCAGATATTTTTCTGTTTTGCAATTCGGCTGAGGCTGGATTTGAACCTGCCACCTTTGGTATATGGGGCCGGCGCCCTACTCGATGAGCCACAGGCGCTGCCCCCCGAACATACTTTTTAAAGAACAGATATTTTCACATTGTGCTGTGGCCCTGGGGAAGAGCAGCTTTGGAACAAGTACTGGAGGATATAATATCAGGAAAACTAGGTTTGCCAGTAAGGAGCTCTGGCTGGACAACGTGCCTGCTGCCTAGCTCACTGCGGAACACAGAGCCCTTGATGACCCATGTTCTGTCCACACCTAAAACAAGAGACTACCCTGGTCCTTTTTACTGCCTGGGGCCCAAGATCCTGTTTCAGAGAAGGAGGTGCTGAATACTTCAGAGGAATTAATTAACTGTGCAATACTATATCCCAGAGGCTCCGCCCCACCCTCAGGGATCAGCTTATGCCCAGAAGAATAAGGACCAAAAGCCCTGAAACTTGACCCCCTACTAGTGTGATCATATAGGCTATTTTTATTCTTAGTAGGCCATGGAGGGAAAGGATGCAAAAAAACTGTGGTCTAATGGTTAGGGTCATAAACAGAGGGTGTCAATTGAAGGGCTCCTAATCCACTGCCTGCCCAGCTCCTTATGCTGTGCACCTCATGTTAGTTCACTTGTTTGTTTGTTTTTTTGTAGTTATTGGCCAGGGCTAGATTTGAATCTGCCACCTCCGGCATATGGGGCTGGGGCCCTACCCCTTTGAGCCACAGGTGCCGCCCCATGGTTTGGTTTTTTTTTAGAGACAGAGTCTCACTTTGTTGCCCTTGGTAAAGTGCTGTGACGTCACAGCTCACAGCAACCTCCAGCTCTTGGGCTTTAGGCCATTCTCTTGCCTCAGCCTCCCGAGTAGCTGGGACTACAGGTGACTGCCAAAACACCTGGCTATTTTTTTTGTTGCAGTTTGGCCAGGGCTGGGTTTGAACCTGCCAGCCTCAGTATATGGGGCCGGCGTCACTGAGCCACAGGTGCCGCCCTTAGTTCATTTGTTTTTCAAATAGAGTCTGATATTTTAAGAAGAGTTATCAAGGGCGGCGCCTGTGGCTCTGTGGGTAGGGCGCTGGCTCCATATACCCAGGGTGGTGTGTTCAAACTTGGCCCCAGCCAAATTGCAACAAAAAAATAGCTGGGTGTTCTGGTGGGCGCCTATAGTCCCAGCTACTTGGGAGGTTGAGGAAAGAAAATCGCCTAAGCCCAGAAGCTGGAGGTTGCTGTGAGCTGTGTGATGTCATGGCACTCTACCAAGGGTGATAGAGTGAGACTCTGTTTCTTACAAAAAAAAAAAAAAAAAGAAGAGTTATCAAAAACAAATTACCCTTAAAACTGTTTTCAAAAGTTATTTGAAATACATGATGATATCAGTAAGAAAAAACAATAACAGAGGCTAAGAACAAAAGGGCAATTCATCCTACAAACCCATACTTTCATGAGCCAACCTATGGAAGACCAACATCAACCAGGGCCCTGCTGACTATCCAACTCCCTTCTGCGTCATCAAATAAGGATTGAATTGGGTTCCTTCTAATGTTAAGTCTCAGGTATATTCTAGTCTCTGAAAAGTGATGATTCCTGTTATAATATATGCAGTAATCTGAGCTGATGACAGCATTGGTGCCACCAACTCATCAACACTATGGCTATGAGAAGGAAGCCTGTGGATTCCTTAAGGACCCTACTGGCCCTACAGCTATAGCAACCCTATGTCCTGGCTTTTCCAACAATTTCAATTTCAAATATTCTGTCTGGTTGTCCCTAGAAACTACAGAAATACTTTGGAAATTCTAATACTGTTATCTGCCCAAATATCTCTCCAGATCATCTCTCATACCCAGGAACAGGGCAAAAAACCTCTCAAAAGAAAACCTAGACTTTGGGTTCAAGAATTGCATACAGTCAAAGTATCAAGAGCAGCGGTTCTCAACCTGTGGGTCATGACCCACAGGAACTGTATTAAAGGGTCACGGCATTAGGAAGGTTGAGAACCACTGATCTAGAGCCTTCAGCCTCTAGTTTGAACATAACTGATTGGGACTAGAAAAGCAGGCTAGCCTTTGTGTCCTGTATTATCATGCATTTTTCCTATGTTCTAGCGCTCATTTGTCAGGTCCTCACTTTTTCCTGGAGAACTCTACCTTCCTGGGGTGATCAGCCAGAGGCTGCCAGGATCCTGGCACTTGGTCCCTATGGATCTCTCAGACACTTACCCGCAGGACACTGACACTTGGAGGTTGTAGCAAGGGAGAAGAGGCTTGTCTGAGAGTTCGAACATGAAATCATCCTCTTCCCCATCATCTCCTTCTTGGTCAGAGTTCCCAGGAGGATTATGTAAGAGGTCACAGGCAAACCCATCTTTTTCCTCTGTAAGAAGAGCACGCAGGAAATTAGGACTTGGCTACATGCACAAAACTGAAGAAAAGAAATGCTAAATCAGGGGTGTGAAAGGTGGTGCTAGGGAGATAAATAAGAAGGCACCCTGGTTGGGGTGAAGGTTTGCTAATCCCATGGCTCTCCTCCTTGGGTGGGCAAGTGAAAGTTCTAGTCCTGGAAGAATGCATTTTGTGGCCAGAGATTTATTATATTCCTCCACCCTCTAATTGGAAGCAAGGTGATGTAAAGTATGAGTTGCTTAGCTGTTGGAGATGGAAGCCTGAAGATACTATCAGTAGCCAAGAGCAAGGTAAAAACACCTCCCCTTCTCTGGCTGCAGCTTTCCCAAGCTGCCTCATTGTCTGCAGGGATCCCTGATGTCCACTGAGGGCTCAGGCTGTTCCCTTACCCAGCTACATGTTTGGGTGTGGCCTGTTGCATTCCATCACAACCTTCTGTTACAACTTACCCCAAGCTTAGGGATAGGTTCTTCCCTTTCTCCTCACCTCTAGTCCTATGGGTGAATGCTAGAAAACCACCATGGATAAAGATGTGCTATCTTTCAGCAGAAGAAAGCTGGGGTCGGAATAATAAAGTCTCAGGAGACAGCAGCTATCTCAAAACTATGTGTGCCTTGGGGCAGGGTAGGGGAGAACTGATAGTTGCCACATGAGGGGCTTGGCCCTGCTTGAGTATGAATAATATGAGAAGAGGTGACAATGTTCATAGTGGCTTCTGGCAGAGTTAAGACAAAACAAGAGAGGAAACAGGAACCAGGGAAGAGAATTTTTTTTTTTTTTTAAACAGTCTCACCCTGTCACCCTGGATAGAGTGCTGTGGTGTTATCATAGCTCACGAAAACCTCAAACTCTTTGAGTTCAAGGGATCTTCCTGTCTTAACCTCCTGAGTAGCTGGGACTTTAGGCACTAGACATTTAGGGAATATAATTTAAGAAGTACCCACAGGCTTGGTGCCCATAGTTTAGTGGTTAGGGTGCCAGCCACATGCACTGGGGCTGGTGGGTTCGAACCTGACCTGGGCCTGCTAAACAAGGTCAACAATAACAAAAAAAATAGCTGGGCATTGTGACAGGTGCCTATAGAACCAGCTACTTGGGAGGCTGAGGCAAGAGAATCGCTTGAGCCCAACTGCGAGCTATGACGCCATGGCACGCTACCAAGGGTGACATAGCGAGACTCTATCGCAAAAAAAAATAAATGAATAAATAGGGCAGTGCCTGTGGCTCAGTGAGTAGGGCACCAGCCCCATATACAGAGGGTGGTGGGTTTGAACTTAGTCCCAGACAAACTGCAACAAAAAAATAGCTAGGTGTTGTAGTGGGTGCTATAATCCCAGCTACTCGGGAGGTTGAGGCAAGAGAATGGCCTAAGCCCAAGAGCTGGAGGTTGCTGTGAGCTGTGAAGCCACAGTACCCACCAAGGGCGACAAAGTAAGACTCTGTCTCTTAAAAAAAAAAAAAAGAATAAATAAATGAATAAATAAATAAATAAATAAATAAAAAGTATCCACAATGGCCCAGTAGCTCACACCTGTTACCCTACCACTCTGAGAGGCCAAGGAAGGAAGATTTCTCAAGCTTAGGAGTTTGAGACAGGCCTCAGTTAAGATCAAGACATCTCTAATAAAAAATAGAAAAATTAGTTGGGTATTGTGGTGGGTGCCTATAGTCCCAGCTGTTAGGGAGGCTGAAGCAGGAGGATCACTTGAATCCAGGAGTTTGAGGTTGCTGTGAACGAGGCTTAAGTCACAGCACTCTAGCCTGGGCAAGAGAGTGAGACTCTGTCTCAAAAAAACAAAGTAGGACTCCCACTTGGTGGGTCTGGAAAAAAAAAAAACAAAGTAGGCTCGGCGCCTGTGGCTCAACGGGCTAAGGCGCCAGCCACGTACACCTAAGCTGGCGGGTTCGAATCCAGCCCGGGCCTGCCAAACAACAATGACGGCTGCAACCAAAAAATGGCCAGGCGTTGCAGCGGGCACCTGTAGTCCCAGCTACTTGGGAGGCTGAGGCAGGAGACTCGCTTGAGCCCAGGAATTGGAGATTGCTGTGAGCTGTGATGCCACAGCACTCTATCCAGGGTGTCAGCTTGAGGCTCTGTCTCAAAAAAAAAAAAAAAAAGGGCGGCGCCTATGGCTCAAGGAGTAGGGTGCCGGCCCCATATGCAGGAGGTGGCGGGTTCAAACCCAGCCCTGGCCAAAAAAAAAAAACAAGATTCTTCCCTAGGACCTCCCGGAGAAGTGAGCCCTGCTGGCCCAAAAAAAAGACAAAGTAGCCAGGGTGAGGAGTGGTAGAGGCCAAGAGATGGCTTAGTCCAAATCAGTGTTGCATCTCCTGCTTTAGGTAAATGACTTCTGAGTCTGGGGAAAGGATGCATTAGAGTTTGAGCTGAAAGGGTCTATAAGCTACTAACAGGTGAAAAAGGGAAATGCCCACAGGGCTACTCCTATCATTGAGAAGAATCAGTGAAAGCAAAACCAAACTCCGCATCTCTGTGCCACTTAAAACTTACCTAACACAGAACTGCTATAAAAATCCCAGGATACACCAGGATCACCTTCTGCCCGGCCCTGGAGATCCGAGAGGTGATCTATGAAAGAAGAGAAAGCAGTGAGACAAGGAGGGCAGGCTGAAGGAGTCTTGGAGCAAAGTCCACATATATGAGGCTAGGAGAATGGGAGGCAGGAAGGAAGGACCACAAGAGTAGCCAGGCATGACCAGAGAAAGGGACATTTCCAGCTCTTGGTCAGAGACTGCAAACCAGCAGCCAGGAGCCTAATCTAGCTCACTGACTGCCTGAGGTATGTCCCAGTGTTTAAAAAAAATTTAATTCATGACCAACATTTTGAAATTGGGCAATTTTAACTTAACAGTCCAGATTTCCAATTTTTTATGGGAAAAAACCCCAGAAGATCTGGCAAACTGTGTCCAAATTCAATAGTTAGCTGGAGAGAGTGGTGACATATGTAGGCTTTAGTTCACCATTCCCCACCTAGCCTGCCTCTCTCTTTTACATGATCAACCTTGACACCCTTGCTTTAAAGGGTGTAGGGTTCTGTACAAGTAGAACCTAAGCCTATCCATATTAGTTCTCTGCTAGTCACAATGTTCATATATCTAATCACGAGTTCTCCAATTTATAGTAAGATTAATAAACATAATTCCTTCTGTTTTATCTTTGAAAACCATGGGGGAAATGGCCAGGTTTATCCCCATAAAACCTCTTGCTTCCATTCCTAGGTACAGACCCAAAAGAATGGAAAACAGGTGCTCAAACAAAAACTTATACACAAATGTTCACTACAGCTCTATTCACAATACTCGAAAGGTGGAAACCGTCCAAATGCCCATCAACTGATGAAATTTCTGGTGGAAATATTAAATAGTTCCACTGCTGACAAAAGAGTTTAGTGGTTCCTCAAAAATGTAAACACAGGCTCAGCCAGCCACATACACCGAAGCTGGTGGGTTCAAACGTGGCCCCGGGGCCTGCCAAACAACAATGATAACCACAACAAAAAAGAAATGGCAGGGCTTTGTGGCAGGTGCCTGCAGTCCCAGCTACTTGGGAGGCTGAGCCCAAAAGTTTGAGGTTGCTGTGAGCTGTGATGCCATAGCACTCTACCAAGGGTGACATAGTAAGACTCTGTCTCAAAGAAAAAAAAAGGTAAACACAGAATTACCATATGACTCAGCACTTCCACTCCTAAGTGTATACAGAACTCAGACAAGTACATGTGCATGCATGTTCAGAGATGCTCTATTGATGATAGCCAAAAGCTAAACAGCCCAAGTGTTCATCAATGGATAAGTGGATAAACAAATTGTGGTATCCATCCAGTGGAATATTATTCAGCCTTAAAAAGGAAGGAAAATTATGACACTTTATATGATGCTAGGTGACAGAAACCAGACACAAAAGGCCCCACATTGTATGATTCCATTTATATGAAATATCCAGAAGAAGCAAATCTACAGAGATAGATAGCAAATTGGTGGCTGCCAGTAGTGATGGAGAGAGGGGGGTGGGGAGTAACTGGTGAGGGAGACATGGTTTCCTTCTGAAATGACAAAAAATGTTCTGAAACTAGATAGTGGTGATGGCTGTACAACATTGTGAATGCACTTATTGTCACTCAATTGTGCACGTTAAAATGGTAAATGTAGTTAAATTTTGTGTTATGTATACTTGGCTACAATAAAACAGTTTAAACCCTAAAGACAGACATCAGGCCAACCCCCCCTTACCCTCCTTGTTTCCTAACTAGGCATTATCTAGTGCAACTGTTTTGCTTCTCGGTCTCACCTGGACAAAAAAACAGGTCCACTGGTTTTCATGACAAATTTAATTTTGTCATCTGTGGGTACGTGGCCAGTGGTTGCCAATATGCCACCTAGTATAACTGGCAAACTTAGTTGTATATGGTTGCCACCAGCCCTCATTTGACACCTAGGCAACCAGAAGAAGAGTCCAAAGGGCATAGGTGAAGTGAGGGTACCTTCTGAAAAGCAAATCCCAGGAGGAAGTTGGTGGCCACTCTTAAAGGAGCAGAGCTAGTTTCCTCCAACAGAAAGCACCCCCGTGACCCAAATCCCTCTGGGATCATCCTGTCAATAAGAATGCCTATTAGCTGTCGTGAGCTACTATAAATCCTCATTTTTTAGCAACCATCCAGGAAATGAAGAGTTCCCAGTAGCATAAAGCAGTCAGTAAGAAGCTTTCAAAGTAATGACTGAGCAGAGTGGGAAACCTTTAGTTCGTACACATTAGGTCTTCTGTGCCTTCTGTGAAAAGACTGAGGTCCTGCTACTGGCTCATGTGCTCTTCTGTACCCTGTGTCACTTGAGAGTTGGAAATAGTTTCTTCCAGAAGCATTTGTCAGGTAGGTGTCTATTGTGCTTAACCCTGTGCTAGGTGTCATGGGAGATAATTGGTGGCTGCCAAAAAGGCAGGGACCATGGCTGTCCCCTTCACCATCATCTCCCATGTTCCTAAGCCCAGTGCCTGGCACACAGTAAGAGCTTAATAAATATACGGAGAGGGGCGGAGGCAGGAATAAATTACCACAAAGTGAGACTATAAAATGCTTGTTTTACCAGCACACTGAAACATATGCTTTCAAATGACTGCTGCCCTCCTCTCCCCAAAAAAGAGAATTCCAACAGAGCAGCCCTGGCTCACTACATTCCTGGGGCTCCTCTCTAGGAACTGCCTTCAGAGCCTCTAGCACATTCCTCTAATTCTCTTTGCTAACTACAAATTTTTGCCATTTGCAGGTGAATTTGCCTTTTTGAGATGGCCAAAAGTTAACTGGCATGAACAAAGAAGCTAAAGTTGGAACAGGCCCATGAGTGGCACATAAGAAAAGCTCAAGATTTGCTTGATGGTGGCAGTTTTGATTCACATTTCCTCGTAAAGTTCACATACAATCAGGGTGAAGAGTGACCTTCCTTTTCCTTGATCCTCCCTCTCCCCTACCTTCAGTCACAACTTTTAGTCCTTTACTCTTATCCTTCCCTTGAAAAAGTACCGTGGGCCCAGCAATTTACTCCTAGATATACACATATACCCCAAAGAAGTAAAAATGGATACTCAAACAAATACGTGTACATGCATGCTCATAGCAGCTCTATTCATAATAGCCAAGTAGGTGAACACAGCCTAAATGTCCATCAATGGATGGATGGGTTAACAAAATGGTGCATACTACAGAATATTATAATATTATTCAGCAATAAAAAGGATTGAAATACTGAAATATGCTAACACATTGATGGACTACATGAAAAAAGCCAGACACAAAAGGTCCCCTATCATATGATTCCATTTATATAATCCATAGACACAGAGTAATTAGTGTTTGCTAGGGGTAGCAAGGAAGGGGGAATAGGAAGCAACTGTATAATAGGTATGGGGGTTCCATTTTAGGCTGATGAAAATGTTTTGGAACTAAAGAGAGGGGCGGTACCTATGGCTCAAAGGAGTAGGGCACTGGCCCCATATGCCAAAGGTGGTGGGTTCAAACTTCAAACCCAGCCCTGGCTAAACACTGTTAAAAAAAAAAAAAAAAAGAGAAGTCGTGCTTGCACAAGGTAGTGAATATACTAAATGCCACTGAATTATTCACTTTTAAATGCTTAATTTTATATTGCATTAATTTTATCTCAAGAATTTTTTAAAAAGCACCCTCAGGGATTCATTGTAAGAATAGAGCCTCTCACCTCAATGTGAGTGGCCACCCCAACAATCAGTTTCTCTTTTCCAGGGTCCCATCACATCCCACCCCATGGCCTCCAACTAAGTCAACCAGCCGAGGGAAACGAAAGGAGAGGGAAAAAAGCAGCCTTAAACTTGGGGTCACACTGCAGGGGTCTCTCACAGGAAAAACAAAAACCTGTGATTCAGTGACCTCAAGGGGTAAATCACTAACTCATCAGTGGAAGGCAGAGCAGTCCTGATACTTCCTCTGATACCCCCAACCAAACTGCACCAACTTCCCCTACCCCCACATTCTTTCTGAGAGAGGAAAAACGGGTCTGTTTTCCTTCAGCTACCTTGGTTATTGTTCTTTTCTTCAAAGGGTCAAAGGTAAATGAATCATATGCCTGCCTGCAATTTTGCCCAAGGGGGTGGCCCTTTAGAGGGCTTTCCAGGGTTTGGACAGCTGGGGGAGCTAAGGCTGAGCATGAGGTAGAAAGGGTTTACTATCTGGCCTTCTACAAACAGCACAGCACCCAAATTCTAATAGGTGCTCAATAAATAGATGAGCAAACAGATGAATGAAGGCGTCCCACTCCCTCCTTTACAATCTCAGCAGAAATGGGCCTTTAGCCAACTCAACATAAGAATATTCACGTTTGTAGCCCAGATGAATTACTAGCATCTTCTACTCTACAATAGGATTCACTACAGGATACCCATAAATAGATACATGTCTTTATGTACTTAGAAAATGATTTAATTCCCCAACAACTTTTCTAGAACAGGAACCCTGCACAAAGCCAGGGAGCTTCTACACAAGCACAACCCTAATGCTCTTACTCACCTATTCCTCCTACAGAAAATAGAGTCCCCCGTACCCTACAGGGATTCACCTTCATTTTCTGCCCAATGGGACCTCCACTAGAGGCGGATGAAGACAATTAATCTACAGAGAGTCTGGTCTGGCAAATGTTTGGGGACGAAAAGCAAAAAGCTTTTTTTTTTTTTTTTTTTTTGAGGCAGAGCCTCAAGCTGTCACCCTGGATAGAGTGCTGTGGCATCACAGCTCACAGCAACCTCCAATTCCTGGGCTCAAACGAGTCTCTTGCCTCTGCCTCCCAAGTAGCTGGGACTGCAGGTGCCTGCCACAGCGCCCGACCATTTTTTGGTTGCAGCCGTCATTGTTGTTTGGCCGGCCCAGGCTGGATTCGAACCCGCCAGCTCAGGTGTACGTGGCTGGCGCCTTAGCC
>CAUYRH010090885.1:0-17695 GCA_963574655.1 Perodicticus potto
TATCTCACTGTAAACTGACACTTTCACATCTGACACACTTTTGTATTCAAAAGATTGTTTACATGTATACTTACAAGATGTTTCATGGTTTAATTGTTTTTTATTTTAATGAGTTATCCTGTGCCCCCTATTATTTTTGAACCCTTTATCTACTTTTAATTCATGGGATAGCAGATGATTCTCTCTCCTCTTATTTTGCTTGATTGATGAGGAATTACATTCCCAGTAAAGGGACCACATATTTCTTGATAAGTTTTTCTACACAAGATCATTTAAATAAGCCCTGTATGATTTTTGCCTCTTTTCATAAAGTTTATTTGAACTGCTCTACTTACTTCACTAGTTCTTATTTCTTTTTCTGAACTTGTTTACATCTTTAAATCAAAAAATATTGCTTTTATTTCCAAGAACAAAAATGTAAGAAGATTCTCTGTTGTTAACTGGTGTGAATAGTATTATCATTTTCTATATAAATATTTAACAATGAAATGTCTTGGGAAATATCATAAAGACCTCTAAACTATTCTAGCTATCATCAGTCTTCCTATTTTTATTTTCCTCTAGGGTTTAGAGTATATAGTTACATGCTTAACTATTTACTATTTAATGAATATTACTTTCTCAGCTACTAGAGCCAGAATATTGGCTACTCAATAATATACTTTTTAATTGTTAATTTATTTCTTTTTAACTGTTAATTTTTAAAATTGTACTTCTGTGCTGGGCATGGTGGCTCAAGCCTGTAATCCTAGCACTCTGAGAGGCCCAGGCGGGTAGATCACTTGAGCTCAGGAGTTTGAGACAAGCGTGAGCAAGAGCAAGACTCTGTCTTTAAGAATAGCCAGACATTGTGGCAGTTGCCTATAGTCCCAGCCACTTGGGAGGCTAAGGCAAGAGAATCACTTGAGCCCAGGAGTTTGAGGTTGCTGTGAACTATGACACCATGGCACACTACGAAGGCTGACAACATGAGACCCTCTCTCTAAATAAAGAAAGAATAATATAAAATTGTACTTCTGTGTCATAAATGCCAAAATGAATTAACAGTCAGTATTTCATTAGTACTTAAATGATGGGTTTAAAAGATTCATTTTCATGGGGAAAAATTTTTTTAAGTAGAGAGACTGCCTTGATCTTTTTTTCTCTCTTCATGCCTATGTTCAATCCTTTCCTTTCTAGCCCTGTTTGATAAAAGATAGATGTGGCTAGAAGTATCCTATTTTTGTCATTCCTAAGATAAACCAGAGTTGCTAATGCAAATAATTAACAGTCACCTTGCCCTACGGGACACATAACATTATAATCCCAATTATCAATGTATGGTATTCCATACAAAAGCCCCTTAGCAGAAAGAGCAGAGGTAAGTAGTCAGAAGGCCTCTGTAGCAAAAGATGTAAAACTGTTATTTTAGCCTACTCTTCCTGTTTTTCTCCTCAAGTCCCTCTCCTCTCATGTAATTGGTGAGGCAGGGAGTAAGGCACATATCCAACAAAGAATTTGAACCAGAGGTGCCTAGGGTGCGGTGGGTGTCAGTGCACTTTTCTTGCTTTCCCAGTCTGAGGGCACACCAGTCTGAAGCAGAATGCTTATAGAATGTTCTGTCTTTGTTGTGATTTTTTTTTTAATTGTTGATACCAGCTGAGCACATGGGGCTTATTATACTATTGGTTCTACTTTGATTTGAAATGTTATTAATAAAAAAACTTTTCATCGTGATATATAGAATAACTTCCTTTCAGTGATAACAACCTATGTAGCAAGCTATGAGGTTTTCTCCATTTTTAAAAGTTAGTACATTTTTCATTTCTATAATGTTGCACTGTTTCCTAGACTAGTTTGACTTAAGAGCCAATTTATTGCTAAGCTGTGATAGATAATTTATCTTTCCTTAAATAAAATGACTGTTAACAAGGGGTTTTGTTTGTTTGTTTTGCAAAATACTATGTTTTAATATCTAGGGTTAATATAACTGCATCTCATAATTCAACGTGAACTTGGATTTCTTAAGTTATTTTTGTGTTCTCCAAAGGTTACGAAAGTAGATGAAACCAGAGGGATTGCACATGTTTATTTATTTACTCCTAAGAACTTCCCTGATCCTCACCGCAGTATTAACCGCCAGATTACAAATGCAGACTTGTGGAAGCATCAGAAAGATGTATTTTTGAGTGCCATAACCAGTGGAGCTGGCTCTCCCAAAAGGAAGAATGGCAACATGCCTGTGTCAGGCAACATGCCTGTGTCAGGCAACACTGGAGAAAATATCAGAAAGAGCCTCACAGATGTCATCAAAAAGTCCAGAGTGGACCCTACCAACTCCTTCTCTGTGGAGGAGCTGCCACCTCCTGTCATCTTGTCAAAGCCAGGGGAACACATGGATGTGTATGTGCCTGTGGCCTGTCACCCAGGCTACTTTGTCATCCAGCCATGGCAGGAGATTCATAAGTTGGAAGTTCTGATGGAAGAAATGATTCTATATTACAGTGTGTCTGAAGAGCGCCACATAGCGGTGGAAAAGGACCAAGTGTATGCTGCAAAAGTGGAAAATAAGTAAGTTCTTGGACAAAGCATTTTATTCTACTCCTAAGAAAAATGTGTGGAATGATACCAAGATGCTTAGTTTAAGCAGGGAGACTTTGTACTGTATGAATGGTAATTTTGAGTGTGAAACAAAACTAGTGAATTTTGCAGTTTTGTAATGATGTGATGACATTTATCTAAAACTCTGGAAGCCATATTCCTGTTAAAATCTAACTATATACCTAAAATGAAAGGTTAGATTTTTTTTGGTTTTTCTATTAGAAAAATATTTTTTATTCAGAAAATAACCAGGCTTTTTCCTTTAATTGCTTTTTTGTGCTTAACTATTACTATTTTATTTTTTTAGTTCAGCTTAATGTATGTGTACAAATGATTACGTTACATTATTTGTGTTTTTTAAGTAAAGTCCAAGTTGTAGTTGAGCCCTTCACTAAGGAGGTGTGCCATATACCCATACGTTGTACTTGTTAGGTCAGAGCACACCAAGCCACCTCCCACCTCATCTGCCTCCTCCCTCTTTTCCCACTCTCTTCTCCCTCCCTGTTCTCTCTCCCCCCTCCCCCGTGGTTTTGGAGAACATCCTCCTAAGTAAAGTATCAAAAGAATGGAAAAGCAAGTATCGGATGTACTCGGTACTAATGTGAGACTAGCAGATGAACAACAACACACTCACATGAGAAAAAAAAAAACACATTTAATTGCTTTTTATTTTAAAAATAAATGTTTATTGTAGAAAATTTTAAAAAGATAAAAAGAAATTAAATCTATTGTTGCTATATGGAGTTCAGGAACATGAAGAAAAAAAAAAAGAAATTAAAATCAATAACCCAGGTCATAACTCTTATTGAAGTACTTATGTATTTCTTCTAGTTTATTTCTAATGCATATTTACTGGGTATATTATTAGTATGTATAATTTTGTACCTGTTTTTTCATCTAATATTATGCTGTGAACATTTTTCCATGTGATAAAATTTCTTCAGAAACCTTTTTTTTCTTTTTCCACAAATAGGATTCTTTATTTGTCATTATTAAAAGCCTGAATTTTAGACAGATTCTTGGACTGGTGGTTCATATCCATCAGCTCGTTCAACTTTAGCACCTGTCTCGTCCCCAGGAGCTTTCCCAGAACTACGACCTTCACCACGAAGCTCCATGAGTTTTCCTAATTCAAACTTGGGTTTCTTCAGCATTTTTACTTTTCTGACGAAGACATTATGGAGAGGATAAATAGATTGGCATGTCTTTTCTATGTCTTTTCCAATGCTATCTGGAATCAATTTATTGACAACTTCTTTCAAGTCATTCGTCTGCACCTCTCTGGTCATGATTTCCATCATTTTCTTCCGGATTTGCCAAACCTGTTGGTGCTGGGCGTAAGAGGTCTTCTGTATCTGATTGTTGCGTTTTTTAGTAAAACCAACACAGAACAGATGAAGCAAATAACCATTGGTAGTGAGCTTCAATCATAGTCTGTCATTTTTTAACCATAGAACACATTTTGTCATGGGTAAGATCCATGCCATGCAAGTTAGTCAGGCGGTTTTTACCCTGAACATCTTCAGTTATTAGCTTGAATTTTCTAAATGCAACTTCATCATTCTGCAGATCAGCAAGACTTACTTCAAACACATGACCTTTGAGGCCATCAGATGCAATTTTGGTTCCTTGAGTCCTGGTGACTAGTGTTTTCCTAGTATTTCTTATATTGAGCATAGCAGGTGCCTTCACATCACACCGATCTTTCTTAGAAAATGGATCAACCACTTTCTTCTTGGCTCCCTTTTTGCCGCCTTTGGTAAGGTGCTTGTTCTTGCCAACTGCCATTGTGGTGCTCAGCGAGCCAAAAGCTTCAGAAACCTTTTTGTTGTTGTTGTTGAGACATAGTCCCACCCTATGCCCCTGAGCAGAGTGCAGTGGTGTTGTAGCTCACTGCAACCTCAGACTCGGGCTGTGGGCATCCCGCTGCCTCAGCCACTGGAAGCCATTGGGATTACAGGCACTCACCATGGCACCCAGCTGGGTTTTTCCATTTTTTTCATGAGTTGGGGTCTCGGTCTCACACTTAGGCGAGTCATGAACTTTCAGAAACCTTTTTAATGACTGAATGATAGTTCATCATATGGAGAAATCATAATTTACTTATTCTCTTCTGTTATATATGTTTCTTTTCTCTCGTGTTTTTCCACTATTATAAATAATGTGGAACATAAATTTCTGTTTGCATCTCAGACTATCTCTTCATGGAATAGACTCCTGGAAGAGAAATTACTTACAGAAAGATGTCAAAATGCTTGCTTTATATTGTCAGTTGTGTCCTAACAGTTTGTGCTGCCTTCTATAAGGAGCAGCAATGCATATTTCACTGTATTTTGGCCTTGGAACTGTGAGAACTATACTTTGTTTAGCTTAGTCTGTTTTTTAATATTTTCACATTTGGATCCACTCTCTCTTCCCCAAAGCCCCTCAGGTGTGCTGGTTCCATCCAGTGAAGCCCAAGCACTCCACTCTCCACTCAAGCCATGAAGCCCTGGGGAACAGCACAACTGCACCTGTCCTGTCCCTTTGCCAAATTCTATAGGAGAAATGAATGAGCTTATTTGTTGATGCTAAACACAAGGAATTGCCTTCCTCCTGAACACACACACACTTTCCCCTAAATCAATTTAAAAGGTCAAACTGCTTTTGTAAAATATGAAATGCTTTAATTCTTTCTTGAGATAGGAAACATAGGCATATACAAAATTGCATCATTTTCATGGGAGAAAAACGAATTTTTAACTCTCAAAAGTGATAAATGGTAGGTGCAATGGTTCATTCTTATACTTGCACTTTGGAAGGCTGATGTGGAAGAATTGCTTGAGCCTAGGAGTTTGAGACCAACCTAGACAATAATGAGACCTCGTTGCCACAAAAAAACAAAAGAGTTAACTGGGCATGGTGGTGCACGCCAGTAGTCCCACCTACTTGGGAGGCTGAGACAGGAGAATCTAGTGAGCCCAAGAGTTGGAGGCTTCAGTGAGCTATGATGATACCGCTATACCCAAGCCCAAGCAACAGAGCAAGAGCAAGACCTTGTCTCAATTAAAAAAAAAAAAAAATTGAAAAGTATAATAGCTGTCATTTTGACAATATTTTTCTATGTTGCAAGCTTTTGATCTTTGAAAAAAAATTTTGCTATGTCATGTTATTTACAACCGTAAGCATGGGTTTAACTCAATTTGTGTAAATTTTCTTCAATCTTTGCAGGATAATTAAATCATAGTTAAAACCAAACTCATGCTAACCATTATCTAGAGGGGGATAATGATGATTGCTAGTGAGAAGGCCCCACATGGAGGAAAGGGGTTGTGTGCAGGAGGAGAACCCATGAACTAGAGATCTATAATGTGGGCCTCACACTCCCAACCCATCCTCGTGGGTTTAAACAGCTCTGCCACAAGACTCTTGGGCTTTAACTAGTTAACCAGATAATCAAGGGATGTTTTGTGTTATAAGCACAGATTATCTGATACTTTTTTAAACTTCATGAATTGAATCAATGTAATGTGTTCAAAACTTCTATCTTACTTAAAACTCAGGACTGTTTTACTAAACCTTTTTCTCAACTATGTTAAGACAAGACTGAGGAGTTTCAAATACTTTTTTTTATTACAGAGGTTTTTAAATGTATCGCAGCATAAGAATAATTGGAAAACCTATTAGAAATGCAGATTCTCCTTCCTTACCCTAGTCATTCTGAATCAGAAATCTCTGTGGGCGAGGCCCCAGAATCTGTTTTTAAAGAATCCCAGGTGATACCTTCACTGAAATTGTTTATCTAGTCACAACTGCCAGCATTTAAGGTATTAGATTTGAAAATTGAAAGCTAAATAGAAATATGGCACGTCAGTTTTCTGATGACTCTATCTTCACTGTTCTGTACCTCTTATTTATGGATAAAAAGCATATACCAGCATCATTTCACTCTATACAATTTAAAGATAAAATTGATGGTTTTATCTCCTATTGTACTTACACAAATTAGCAATCTGTACTGAAATGGCACACGTGAAAATTTCTCTTTCAGTTTGGTCTGAAGTTACTAATTATACAGCTAATCTTCATTTTAATAATCATGATGACAGCTACCATTTGCCAGGTGCCTGTTGTAAACCAAGTTAAATATACTAGGCTCTTTTCACATATTATTTCTGAAAGTAAATAAAAGTATTACACAGGAGATGACTGAGGCTCAGAGAGATTAGATAAAAAGCCCAGAGTGACACAACTGGAAAATGGCCCAGGTGGGAACTCCAGCTTAGGTCCCATCTGGCCGGCAAGGCTGGTGTATTTATTATGAATCCTTTCTGTGTTCCAGTTATCTCTGGGACTCATGGAGTATTTCTTGCTGCACTTTGAGCCTATCTGAAGGTTTATGAAATTAGCTCAGAAGCCCCCAGTCCAAGGGTGGGGAACTGTGGCCTTGGGACTACATGTGGCCTTCTGGATCTGTGGGTGCAGCCTTTTGACTGAATCCAAATTTTATAGAGCAAAGGAATTTGGTAATAATGACGTCATATACAGTGTTGAAGGTGTTTCAAGTTGACCTCTTTGTAGATTTCTCACTGTAGTTCACCCTGTAGCAGCTGCATAAGTTTCCTATAGCCATTCGCATTGGCTGGACAATTAGCCCAGTCTGTCCAGCTCCAGCCCAGCAGTGTGTTGTAGTGCAGTGCCTGCCATTTCACTGGGCTTCCATGGCTGATAAATCTGTTCCAGGGAACAGCTGAGCCTTCCACCTCAGGTAGAGTTTGGCTCAATAGCATTCAGGAGCAGGCATCACCTCCAAGACACTTTCCTTCTAGCTATTATAAACGATCTTTCTTTTCTTGGTCTAGTAACACTTTTTAATCATATAATTGAGACTATAGGATTTTAAAATGATCCTTCATATATTACCCTTGAAGGTTTTTCCTCATTTTAATGATGTTGATGTAGCCCCAGAGGAGAACAGTATATTCATTTTTTTTTTTTTTTGAGACAGAGTCTCACTTTGTTGCCTTCTGTAGAGAGCTGTAATATCATAGCTCACAGCAACCTCAAACTCTTGGGCTCAAGCGATTCTCTTGCCTCAGCCTCCCTAGTGCTAGGACTACAGGCACCTGCCATAACTCCCAGCTGTTTTTCTGGGTTTTTTTCCTGTTGTTGTTGGTAGTGGTGTTTGGTTAGCAGGCCCTGGCCAGGTTTGAACCCACCAGCCCTGGTGTACGTTGCCTGCACCCTAACCACTGAGCTATGGATGCCAAGCCAAAAAGTATATTCATGTGAATTTCTTTTTGGTGCCTTGAGCTCCATGTCTAAACCATATTCTTCTTCTTCCCCCATTCTCTTCTATTCTTTCCAAGTTCTTTATTTTAGGTGATGGGTTGAATTTTTGTTTTGTTTTATAATGTCCTTACTTGCCATCATTATAATAGTCAGCTTTTCATTCAGAACTTTTTTGCTCTCTCCCCAGCTGCCTTCCCTATATGAATTTCTCTTCCGTTTCTCTACACATTCCACCCTTTGTACTGGAGTGTTTTCTGATCCACTACTGTGCCCTTTCAAGTCTTCTTTGCTTTCTTTCTAAGGATTTCTTCAGCCCCACCTGGCCCTACTTGCGTCTATCTTTCCTTCTTCCAAACCTGTATCATGTACTAAACACATGGCCATCCTTTAGCTCCCCACAGTGAAGGGATCCCCTGGCTTTGGCCTCAGCATCCTTCATGGCATTTGTTTCATTCTGTGTCTTGATGGTTGGCAGTTTATGTATCTCTTTGCCTCATTGACTCCATGAGGCCCATAAAAGTCTCTGGAATGAGCAGATCCTATCAAATGAGCCAGTGGGCAAACAAACAGCAAGCGCTTTAATAAAAACTTCTGTGACAATAAAGCTTTATGTTTTGATAACTATCATTTGCATTAATTGTTCACTTCATCATAAGATGTTACCCTTAAAGCAAGTGTTGACTTTGTGTGTTTTCTCTTCCTTTTTGATTCAATGCACTTCCAGATGGTACAGGGTGCTTTTAAAAGGAATCCTGACTAACGGACTAGTATCCGTGTATGAGCTGGACTATGGCAAGCATGAGTTAGTCAACATAAGAAAAGTACAGCCCCTGGTGGAGATGTTCCGAAAGCTGCCTTTCCAGGCAGTCACAGCTCAACTTGCTGGTAAGTTCTGTGGAAAGTGAAATGCTACAACATAATTTATGTTGTCAATTTCTCCTGCATGCTTGGCAAGTTCCTGAATCATTGGCCTACTGAGTAGGTTGGGTTTTTCAATAATCACATCCCAAAGCGATAAAAAGAATTTGAATGATCTCTTACAGGCGTGCTCCACTATCGTTCCTGCTGTTTATATTTTCCCTACTCCTTTCTGTCTCTGGTTTCATACGTGAGTGTATTCCTAAAGCAATACTCTTAGCACAGGTATAATACTGCATTCTGCTTTTCTCTGTTTTTTTCTTCTCATCCACCCACATTCTGCTTTTCTTCCTTTAGCATTTACTACTTGGGTGGTCATTTCGTGGTTTTTCTTGTTATTTTTAATGGATGCTAAATATTCCATTTGGTTAATATTTCCCTATTATTGAACATTTAAGTTGTTTATACCTTGTATTGTAATGTTAAGAACTCTGCAGATATGTATCCGAGCTAAAACAAACAAAAAGCAATGGAAACAACCTAAATAGTCAACAGGAGAAGAATATTCATTATTATTATTGTATAAGTTATTTATTGCATACATTTTAATACTTTGACCTAATGGAGCATCACACAATTGTAAAACATTCTCAGGTCAGAGACTATGACCATTTTCAAGGCCAAGTGAGTTTCTAGTTTGCATCACAATTAACAGCGTATGAGTACAGTTTTACCACATTGACACCAGCCTCTTGACTATCATTAAAATGTGAGGAGCTAATGTAATAGGCATTACATTAGCTCTTTGTACTATTCTCTAAAGAGATTTCCCTTTCACCTTTTGTGAAAGCAGTACTCTTGGTGGCTTCCCTGTGAGCACCCTGCAATTAGGTAGCCTGAGCAGGTGGGTGAAGCTCCAACCATAATCATTGGCCTATTGAGTAGGTTGGGTTTTTCAGTTACATTGTCTAAGGATGCAGAGGCCAGAAGGATTCCTCCAGTCAACCTGGACTCCCTGTGTCCTGCCGCCCTGGGATATGGGGAGTCATGAACACATGGTGCCACTCTGATTGATCCCTTTACTGATGCCCACAGTCTTCAGTCCCCCTTTCTTTACACATTGAACATAGTGACAGAAGAGATTTGATCTCAGCAATGAAATAAACTATGTATATAGAGTCTTCTTTTACTTATTGACAAGCTTTTTTTTTTTTTTGAGACAGAGTCTCAAGCTGTCACCCTGGGTAGAGTGCTATGGTGTCACAGCTCACAGCAACCTCAGTCTCTTGGGTGTGAGCCATCCTTTTGTCTCAACCTTCCAGGTAGCTGGGACTACAGGTGTCCGCCACAAAGCCCAGCTATTATTTTTTTTGTTGCCGTTGTCATTGTTGTTTTTAGCTGGCCCGGGCTGCGTTCAAACCCTCCAACCTCAGTGTATGTGGCCAGCGCCCTACCCACTGAGTTATGGGCACCGCCTTATTGATAAGCTTTTGTTAGAAGTTTATATTGCATTATTTTGAAATATTTGCCAAATTCACTGTGTCTTCTTACTAGAATTCAATGGAGATTCTCACAGTAATTGGATATAACGCAAAAATGGTACTTTATACCATGGCTACCAGTTAGTCTGCTTTGGACTCAGACCTCTAAGTAGTGAATTCAGATTTAATGGTTACTTATTTTCATTTTTACATTTTAACGTTTGATTTTGCTAACAACATACTTTGTGAAACATGACAGTCCAACTGCCCAAAGAAGGATCTCTGTGAGTAATGAGTACACGCATCATCCCCATCACCAGCATTATAGCTAACAAATACTGAGGCTTACTGTATGCTGGGGACTCTGCCAGCCTCTTTATTTCTTTTTTGTTTGTTTCTTTAATATATATATTTAGTGCTATCTGTTTCCCTTTAAGCTCTGCTTTTGCTACATCTCACAAATTTCGATATGTTATACTGTACTTTCATTTTCATGAGCTCAAGATAGTTTTAAATTTCTCTTTGAGATTTCTTCTTTGGCCTGTGTGTTACTTAGAATTGTGTTGTTTAGTCTCTTAGTATTTGCAGATTTTCCAGCTATCTTTCTATTATTGATTTCTGATTCTTTTAATTCCATTGTGGTCTGAGTGCATACATTGTATGAATTCTATTCTTTTAAATTTGTTAAGCTGTGTTTTATTTCCCCGAATTTGTCCTGTCTGAGTGAATGTTCCTTGTTAGCTTGAGAAGAATGTAATCTACAGTTGACATAGTCTAGAGATATCAATTATATCCCCTTGATTTATAGTACTGTTCAGTTCAGCTATATCCTAAATAATATTCTGCCTGCTGGATCTGTCTATTTTTGACAGTATTAAAGTCTCCAGCTATGATACTATATTCATCTGTTTCTTTTTGCATTTCTGTTAGGTTTTGCCTTGTATGTTTTAATGCCCTATTGTTAGGTGCATATATACTAAGTATTGTTATGTCTTCTTGGAGAATTGACCTCTTTACCATTATGTAATGCTTCTCTTTACGACTGATAAACTTTCCTCATACTGAAGTCTGCTCTGTCTTAAATTAATATATCTACTTTTGCCTTCTTTTGTTTAGGTTTAACACAGTAGATCTTTCTCCATCCCTTTACTTTTACTCTATATGTATCTTTATATTTAAAGTGGGTTTCTTAATAGCAATATATAGTTGGGTCTTATTTTTTTATTCACTCTCACAATCTCTTTTAATTAATGTATTTAGACTATTGATGTTTAAAGTGATTAATATAGTTGGACTAATATCTGTCATATCTTTTTCTGTTTTCCTTTTGTTGCCCTTGTTTGTTCTTATTTTTGTCTTCCACACTTTTTCTGCTTTGTGTGGTTCTAATTGAGCATTTTATATGATTCAATTTTTCTCTCCTTTCTTGGCATATTAATTATACCTCTTTTACTTTTATTAGTAGTTGCTCTATAGTTTACAGTATACTTCACAACTAATCCAAGTCCACTTTCACATAACATTATATTGTCTCACAAGTAGTACGAGTGTCTTACAATAACAAAATAACCTTAATTCCTTCTTTCTGTCCCTTGTATCATTAGTCATTCATTCTACTTTTAAGTATATATTGTACACATAAACACACATATACAAGCATACACAATCAAGTATACTATTGTTATTGTAAAGTGTTATCTATTATTTTAAGCAAATTATTATCAGATCAATAAAGAATAAGAAAAATGAAAGTCTTATTTATCTTACTCATTCTCTGATGCTGTTCCTTTCTTTATATAGATCCAAGTGTCCTGTATTATTTTCCTTCTCTCTGAAGAACTTCTTTTAAGATTTTTCCCAAAGCAGGTTTACTGACAGCAAACCCTCTGAGTTTTTGTTTGTCCAAGAGTCCTGTTCTCCCTAACTTTTGAAGGATAATTTCTCAGGGTAAAGAATTCTTAATTGGTGGATTTTTTTTCTCTGAATACCCTACTCTTTTCTTGCTTGCATGGTTTCTGAGAAGTCAGATGTCATTCTCATCTTTGTTCCTGCATAGGGGAAGTGTCTTTATCCTCTGGCTTCTTTCAAGATTCTTGTTTATCTCTGATATTCTAAATTTTGAATATGATATACCTAGATATATTGGGGGGGATTTATTTTTCTTGGTGTTCTCAGCTTCCTGGATCTGTGGTTTGGTGTCTGACATTAATTTTGGGGAAATTCTTAATCATTATTGCTTCAAATGTTGTTTCTATTGCTTTCTTTCTTCTCCTCTGGTATTCCTACTATGGACATGTTATACCTTGTATAATTGTCTCATAGTTCTTGAATATTTGTTCTGTTTTTCCTCTTTGCTTTTCATTTTGGAAGTTTCTATTGTTACAGCCTGAAGGTCAAAGATTGTCCCTCAGCCATGTCCAGTCTTTTAATGAAACCATCAAGGCATTCTTCTTTTCTGTTGTATTTTTGATCTCTAGCATTTGTTTTTGATTCTTTCTTGGAGTTTCTATCTTTCTGCTTAAATTGTCCATCTGTTCTTATATTTTGTCTGCTTTTCCACAAAAGCTCTAACTATTAATTATAGTTGTGTTAAATTCCTAGTCTGATAACTCCAACATTCTTGCTGTAACTGATCTGGTTCTGATGCTTGCTCATTCTCTTCAAACTGTGTTTTTCCCTTTAGTATCACTTGTAGTTTTTTGTTGAAAGGTGGACGTGATACACTGGATAAAGGAACTCTGGGTAAATAGGCTTTTAATAATGTAATGGCAAGTTGTGTGTATGTGGAGACATGGGTCATGTCCTATAGTCCCATGATTAGATGTAAGTCCCTTGATGAGCCTGTGTCCTGAACCATGAACTTCACCATGCTTCTTGGATTTTCCCCTCTTAGTTAGGGCAGGGTTACTAGAGGAGTGTGGAGTTAGGTACTTCTCTCCCCCTAAGTAAATCAGAGTCTGATAAAACCCTAGCACAGGCTTGGCGCCTGTGGCTCAAGGGGCTAGGGCGCAAGCCACGTACACCTGAGCTGGTGGGTTCGAATCCAGCCTGGGCCCGCCAAACAACAATGACGGCTACAACCAAAAAATGGCCGGGTGTTGTGGTGGGCGCCTGTAGTCCCAGCTACTTGGGAGGCGGAGGCAGGAGACTTACTTGAGCCCAGGAATTGGAGGTTGCTGTGAGCTGTGATGCCACGACACTCTACCCAGGGTGACAGCTTGAGGCTCTGTCTCAAAAAAAATAAAAATAAAAAAAAAATAAAACCCTAGCATAGCAGTTCTCAACCTGTGGGTTGCAACCCCTTTTTAACAATGAAAATACATTGCGGCATTAGGAAGGTTGAGAACCACTGCTCTAGCAAGTCTGAGTCTAATAAAATAGTTTTCCTGAGGGGAAGTCTTGTTAAAAAGAGAACTCAGGTGTCTTGGAATGTTCCTTTCCCCCTCCCCCTGCTTGGAGTATGAGGGGATTTTTCTTTGATAGTTACTATGAGGAGTTAGTAATGTCCTGGAGGTAAGACTCAAAAGTATGAACAGGGCTCCCCATGACTTGTTCCCCTGAAGTTTTTAATTCTCAGACTTTTTCACATGAACCTCCAGTAATTTGTCAATAACAGCTTAGATTTTCCTACCCCCTAGGCTGGTTCTAGCTGAGGTCTTTGCTCATTGGTTTCTGATCCAGTAAATTGTGGTTTTCTGTATCCACCTGGCTGTCTCTCCAATCTTAGGGACAGCTGGTTAACCTGTGACCTCACTTTTCTGATGGATCTCAGAAGAGTTGTTGGTTTTTCAGTTTGTTCAGGTTTTTACTTGTTAGGATGGAGTAGCAACTTCTAAGCTCCTTACTTGCTGGACCAGAAGACAAAAGTTCTATCAGCCACTTTATTTGACTGAATTCTCCCTGTGCTAGGAGGTTTAGGTACTTTGACTATAACTATTGTACAGATCGGGAAACAGCAGATTAGAATAGTTTAGTATCTTGCCCAGGATCCCACAGCCTTAAAACCCAGTGGTCTGCCTCTCCAGTGCATGCTTTCTTCACTGTATTCTTTCTTCTCAAGTGAAAAGTGTTGTTTTGAAGTCAAAAGTCCTGGATTCAGGTCACTTAACTTCTCAACCTAACCCATAATTTTTTATAACATGACTAGTAAAACCCTGCCCTGCTTATTTCACTAAACTAATACATGGATTGGAGGAGAGAATGAACATGAGATCCCCTTGTAAACTAAAACATGTAGCACAAATGTTTCTTGAATGTCTAGAAACATAGTGTTGGTGTTGGGTCCCATCTGTTCCTTTTCTAACCTCAGTTCTTCCAAGCCTTCTTTCTACTGACTTGCTCTTAAATTGCAAAATTTTCTTGGGTATCAGATTACTCATCATGAAGGGAGAGCCCCACTTAAAAAAAAAAATCAATTGAAAACATGCACTGGAACTATTCCATTGCATGGAATAGTAAGTGGTAGAGAGTCCCTCTCTCTTGCTCCAATGTAGACATCCCTGAGAGAGAGAGAGCACAGTAACATAGACTGTAAGATTCATGAGAACCACCTTGTTGTGACATGGCTATTGGAGTCATCACTTTGGTAGATTTTGTTGACATCCAGCCAAGCCCTTTGAATTATTTGGTAATATCCCTAGATCCATAGAATTACATGAAATCTTAAGTGTGGAACCCATGGGAGTGTTTAAATTAGAATGCTCTAAGGATTCTTGGGAACCTTGGGATTAACCCTTACCCACTCACAAATAATATCACAGGGTTATTACCCTCTCAAGGTTCCCAGTGATCTGTTGCTTCATTACATATGACTTGCTTCATTACATATGGGCATTCTGTTTTTTTTTTTAATTTCAGACTAATATGAGGGTACAAATGTTTAGGTTATGCTCTTTTCATTTCTAAGGTAAAGTTCAAGTTGTAGTTGAGCCCTTTACCTAGGGATATGGACATTCTTTGCACCTGCCCAGTGTGGCTTTGCATACAATTTCCTGGGTCATATAAGTAAGGGAGCCATACTGTGAGGTCATCTCTTATCTTATTGATAGAGCTCTATAGAAGGATTACCATTCTGCTTTCTAAATAACATGGCTCAAAAAATGTCAGGGCTATTGGAGATAAAAATAAGACTTTTAGGCTTCTGCTCTGGGAAATTTTTAATAAAAAATATAGAGAGACCAAGCAAATCTTCCAAAATTATGTCTAAAACTCTCAGACCTTCATTCCTTTGGGCCTTGATTTATAGTTTGTCTAATCCAATATGTGTGGAATTAATTTATATTACTTTAACAGTATTTCTTGAAAAATATATGTTCATGCCTCAATTTTGTTTTCAAAATTAATTTAGAATTCTCTAAATTGATTTCTTAAGTTCAGAAGTTGTATAGATTTAAAGATGCATGGGGCTTAAAATTCATCTTGGTTCAGCCATTTTCTTTTGTGATAGAAGAGACCTGAGAGATCAACTGATTTCTCTAAGATCACATATAATAGTAACTGACTGACGATCACCTTGCAATCCAGTGCTTTTTCCATAGTGCTGTGTATAATTTTGAAATATTATACCATAAATCATACCATAATTATTTTTATTATATTTGGTCATTCAGAAAAGAAGCTTTAAGAGAAATAACATTAATAGCATTGATATCCCCCTAGGTATCTCAATTAATAGTTTGATCTCCCTGTACTTCAGTATTGGGAAATGTGCTGTAGTCATCATTACCTCATTTTCTAATACAACGTGAAATCTCAAATGAAACTTGTGTCTGTATGTAAAGACTTACTGAAGTGACTTCATTCAGAGTAGACAAACTGTAAGCTGGATTGCTTTCAGATTGTTCAGCAGCTGTAGACAATTCTAACCTGAGATGCTTAAGCTACCTTGGAATTGACTAAATAGTTTTCTATTATAATAGATCAAAGAAAGCCTCCTTTGACCCCTCACTGCTCCCTTCCCTCTCTCTCTTCTAGGAGTGAAGTGCACCCTGTGGTCTGAGGAGGCTTCAATGGTGTTTCGAAATCATGTGGAGAAGAAACCTCTGGTGGCACTGGTGCAGACAGTTATTGAAAACACTAACCCTTGGGACCAGAAAGTAGTGGTCTATTTAGTGGACACATCACTGCCAGACACTGATATTTGGATTCATGATTTTATGTCAGAGTACCTGATAGAGCTTTCTAAAGTTAATTAATCACTGCTTCTGAGACCTTGACAACTAATTCAGATTTTTTAGCAATAACACAATGTAGTAGGCTTTAAAAAAAATCTTATTTCTGCTACATGGCTCTGACTGCTGTGGGGATTGAAAAGAATATGCTTATGTTTGACAAAAGATATTTAAAAAGGTTTGTTTTAACAGAGTTGACTTTTCAAAGAAAATTGCACTTGAATTATTACTATAATATTAGAATAAAAATGTTTATCAATATAAAAACTGACTACCTTGTAATTTCTAGGCTTTATGACCTTAAGATAAAGTTTTCTTTTCTAGTCATATTGTCTTCCATGCAGTTCTCATTTCTCCAGTTTAATTGACAGTTTTATGACTTAACTGGACCCTGATGTAGTGGTATGTCCCAAAGCAAGTTATCACCAAGGCTTGTGAAAACTCGTCCTTGGGCGTCAGCATATAAACATCGCTAGCAAAGCAGCCCAGGCAAACCAGCATGCCACTCACCCCAAATCTTGAGTGGCTTCTCATTGCCCAGGAAGGCCTTCTACAACCCCCTTAGACAACCACATTGTCCGCCACTCCCTACCTCACTGGACTTTTATCTAGTCCCTGAACCCCACACATGTTCATCTAGGACTACCAACATTCTGAAGCCAGCCTTGTTCTCCCTTCCCCCATCCCAAACCTTGCTTATCTGTTCTCTCAGCCTGCAACTTGTTCTCCCTCCCCACCATCATGTTTGCTTGTTAATATCCTACCTGTCCTCCTGGGCTGACCATGAAGCCTTCCCTGTTCTACAGTGTTGCTACTCCTCTGTACTTTGATTATACTTCTCTTGGTTGCCCATACCTTATTCTGTGCACCAATCACCTCAGCTGCTTGGTGGGCCCCTTGAGGGAGAAGTGAGTCTTAGTCATCTCTTTATCCAGTGATGTACTGGTATAAATGTTTGACAACTGGTACTGCTGGGTGGGGAAGTCAGCCTTGATTTGTAGTTTTTGACAATTCCCATATTGTAAATAGTCCCAACTAAAAATGTGACATGACTGAATTTGGAGTTGGGAAAAGAAGCACCTAAGCAGGCTCGGCACCTGTGGCTCAACGGGCTAAGGCGCCAGCCACATACACCTGAGCTGCCGGGTTCGAATCCAGCCCGGGCCCGCCAAACAACAATGACGGCTGCAACCAAAAAAAAAAAAAAAAAAGAAGCACCTAAGCAGATCTTGTGATCAGTGTAACAGACTCTAGCACCCGCAGCAGGAAACAGGTAGAATAACATCTTGCACACACCAGGCACTCAGTTGTGTGTGTGCTTGCTAATTGGTAGAT
>CAUYRH010090886.1:0-29379 GCA_963574655.1 Perodicticus potto
CTAACATGTCAACCACAGTATAATCATTCATAGGAAAACAGTAATTAAGCAATGAATTCAATTAAATAACAAAGTTCAAACTATCATAAACTCATACACCACAATGATTTTACAAGACAAGCAATTCCAGAAATCTTATAACCAATAAAAAAAAAAACATATTTCAATATCATTCTACTTGATCTGGATACACCTGACTCATCTCTACCTGAACTACCTGGTCTGAGAGTGGCAGACAGGTGAGTTTTCCCCCAAAGAAAACTAGGATGCTATCACCAGAAGGGGATCCCAAATTCTGAACAGTCAAACAATCAGATAGACAATACAATGCAAATGCTAACACATCATTTATCTAACTAATAACCTCGAATAACCTCGTGACTTACCGGATAAAGTTCGGCCGTCTTTGCTTAGCATATGAGACACTTGAATTGGTCCAACCCTGCCTTCCCAGTCTTATCGGCCATGCATTTTATTTTCACTCACAAAAACTACACATTTCTTTTCCAAATAGTGTGTGTTCTGCCACACCCCTGCCTCCTCTTTTCCTGGAGGGCTGAATATCGACTTCATTGCCTGTTAAGCCAAATTCCTGGCTCAAGAGCCAGGTCAAATGTCATCATCCTTTTGAAGAATCCACCCAACTTCTCCTGGTTCAAGCAGCTGCTCCTTACCCAAGAAAATTATGTAAATACCTCTGTTTCACTGTGGTTCTCAACAGGGGCAATGCTGTCCCTCCGGCGAGGTTTGGCATTTTTGGTTGTCACGACCAGAGCAGGTGCTTCTGGCATCTATAAAAGTGAATAGAGGTTCAGAGAGGCTGCCGGCATCTTGCAAGGCCTGGGCAGTTGTCCCCAAACAAAAAAGGATCCAGCTCAGAATGTCAACAGTGCCACAGTTGAAAACCCCTGTCTCTTGTCACATTTGATGCCTTATATTATAATTACTAATTTTACGTCTTCCCATCTAACCCATGAGCTCCTCAAGGGCAGGGACACCGCTGCACTTGTCAACATGCTCCCGGCTCTAGCAGGTGCCTGGCCCGTAGCAGGTGCGCAGCAAACTCTGGCAGAGCGACTGCGTGAGAGAATGAGTGTCCAGATGGGCTTGCGAAACACCATCCAAGAAACCGAGTTCCTGGAAGGCCCCACGCTTCCCTAAATGGCCATTGTATTGGAAAATTTCAGCTGCAGGGTGTTTTTTTTTTTTCACCCTTTCCAAGAATAAATTCGAACGAAACGTAAACTTCCCAATTTGAAGTCATGTGACTTTCTTAGCAAGTCTATTACTGTCGGCGCTTCTCACGTTACTGGTCAATAACAAATGCCCTCTCGGCTTTTTATCATTTCTAAACACAGTGGAAATAGCTATACTGCCACTAAAATATACACCGCCTCTTATACGTTCCCTAATTTTTTTTTACAACAAGATGACATTTCATGACCCTTTCCCCCCATCCAATTTTACTTGAAAGAAGAAGGCTGTACATGTGATATCTCCATCTAAGCCGTTGCACGCTCGACTAAGGAGCACGCACATCACCAGAAGCTCAGTATTCCGTGGAAGGGCTAACACGTTTCTCAGAAAGGACATTCAAATGTCAGATGGAATGATTTACACTGCATGTCAATAAAAAGTACTCCGAGGTCTATCCAGTCAATAAAACTTATTAGAACAATCTCAGGGCTGAGTATCAATACACCCCGATGAGGACCTCTAAAGTCAGACACTCTCTCCAGGCAAGTGGCATTAAATAGACCATTCTGGAAGGAGAAATAAAATTTAAAGCTTCTATTATTTTGAGAGTTCATGCTAACTGAACAGCATTAGGAGCTGGAGAAATGTGCGTTTATAGTCTCATAGTTAAAACCTTCCAGACCCTCCTAGACATTCATTCTTTAAATTCCCATAGATTCAAAGGCCCCGATATGCCAAGCGTCACGCCAGGCACGTCACAGTCACTCAGTTTTTTTTTATGAGTAAACACATAAATAGGACTTCTTATGTCCATTCTCCTAAGTCATTACAATTATAAATCTTGACATCATCATTATGACTCTATGAAATGGGTATAGTACAGCATTATCCCCATTTTGCAGATAAGGACACTGAGGCTCAGAGAAGCTAAGTAAAACGTCCAAGGTCACTGAGTGAGGAAGCAGCAGAGCCTTCATGCAAAGTCAGACCGTCGGGCTTTAGAGCAGGTGTTTCTACCCACGGTGCGACCTTATCTTGCATGCGTTTCTTCTAGGCCTCTCCACAGACTAGTCTAAAATCAAAGTTTGGCCTGCTCAGTATTTCCAAAATCAGGATTCACAGAGAAGCTGGATATGTGGCTTCTCTCGACAAATCGAAATACCTGGCCACCTGGGCCTATTTTCTTGCACGGCAGACCAATCGTGTGTCTCCTGATTCCTGATGCGTTTGAGTTTGAGACCCTAGTGCACGTGTTTTGTAGATGAAGATGCTGAACCCGAAAGATGTTAAGGAACTTGGCCAAAGCCCCAGATCCAGTGAATAGCAGAGACTAGATTTGAACCTGGCAGGATCCCAATGGAAAAGACCTGGCACGCTTAAATTGAGGCAATCAAGGAGCTGTCCTTTTATTTTAAAAGATACTCCTAACAAAGGTATGGCAGGTGTGGGACAATCATTCTAGACTGATATGAATGAAGCCATCATTGTCCCTAGGTGTCAAGGGATGAGGAGAGGGAATCATCACCAGGACCCAGGAGGGGAGAACTGTGCAGAGCAGGTGCTTTGAGACGAGGAACGGAGACCTTCAGAGGGAATCCCACAAGGACAGAGCCCGGGGACTAACATCCTGGTCTCACTCCACTCTCTCCCTCTCATTCCTGGCCAGGGTGCCCCACACCAGGCAGATCAAATACTGTCAGAGGCCCCAGAACCCTGTTGAGGAGGGAGAGAAAGCAGGACGGGGGACGGGGGAGAACTGCACATCTCCTGTAGCGCAGAAGTCACCTACCCCCTAACTCCTGCAGGACTCCGAAAACCGTGCTCTCCCCACTTCACTTGCTCCGACCACTCAATTTACTACTGCTACATGTAAATAATGTTAACAATAATAGCAAACATAAAGATAGCACTTAAGATGTGACAACCACCATTTTACAAACTCGACTCATTTCTCTAAGTGCCTACCGTGGCCTCGAAACTATCCTCTCTAAGAACGTAACAGGCCACGGAACAAAAGACGGACAGACGTTAGCAATCCTCCCCTGTCAAGGCTGCGGTCAGATGCGCTATCACACGGCAACCTTTCCTTCAGACTCATGGGCAACCGTGACGTCCTGTTTTAAAAGAAAGGGAACCAAAACAAGTTGGCAATGCTAAGGAACTTCAACATTACTGATCACCAGAGAAATGCAAATCAAAACCACCATGTGATATCTTACCCTAGGCAAAATGGTTATAATTAAAGAGACCAAAATAACAGGTGTTGGCAAGAATGTGGAGAAAAAGGAACTCTTCTGTACTGTTGGTGGGAATGTCAACTGGCACAGCTGCTATGGAAAACAGCATGGAGCCTCCTTGAAAAACTAAAAATACCCACAAAGAACTCAGAATAGACCTCCCATTTGATCCCGCGATGTCATTACCAGGCATCAATCCAGAAGGAAAAAAATCATTTTATCACAATGATAAAAATCATTTTATCATTTTATCCTTGCAGTAGATTGTTTATGGCAGCTCAATTTACGATCGCCAAGATGTGGCAACAACCCAGGTGCCCATCGACCCATGAATGGATTAATCAGTTGTAGTATCTGTATACCACGGAGCACTATTCAGCCATTAAAAAGATGGAGACTTTACATCTTTTGTATTAACTGGGATAAAGTTGGAGAACATTATCTTCAGTAAGGTATCATAAGGAGGAAAAAGCAAGCATCCAGTGTGGTCAATACTAATATGAAGCCACAACTAATACACGCCCACACAAGAGAAAACTCAATTTAATTCAAGTTGGGGGGAGGGCTGAGGAAGGGGAGGCAGGAGGGGAGCAGAGAGGGGGATTGGTGTGCTCTCACCTAATGGGCACACCTCCCGGGTGAGGGGCACAGCTACAACCGGGGCCTTATCCAACAAATGCAAATATTGCGACTTATTGATACGTATTAAAAAAGGAAAAAAAAGTAGTTGGAAAAATCCTGAAAAAAAAATGAGCATGTAGCATAAGCATAATAAAAGTGAACTAAAATACATGAACTTCGAACAATAGATACGACTAAACTACCCTACTAGGAAATGAAACCTAAAAATAGAATTGCAGTTTGATCCAGCAATCCCACTACTGTGTATGTAGCCAAAGGAATAAATGAATACGTCGAAGGGACGTCTGCCCTCTGCATTCATCGCAGCACTCTTCACAACGGCCAAGACGTGGAATCCACCCGTGTCCATCCACAGAGGAACGGATCAAGAAAATGCGGCACATGTGCCCGGTGGGAATGATGGCACTTGCAGCCACATGGGTGGACGTGGAGGTCGTGCTCTTAAGTGAGTGACGTAAGCCAGGTACAAGGACAGATCCTGCACATTCTCACTGCTGTGTGGGAGCTAAGAAATGTGCACCTGCGGCGGTAGATGGAGGGCAAGGACATAAGAGAGACTGGGAAAGATGAGTTGAGGAGCTACAGGAGGATGAAGAGACGTGAGTTAAAAGGTGCAAACACATAGTAGGCTAGGAAAAATATGCTCAGGGCTTGCTAGCAGAGTGAGATGGCTATCCTTCACAAAATGTATTGTACTTGGGCGAGACACCTGAGCACGCTGGCCTAGTCACTGTGCATTATATACACACAGGTAACAATTTCTCACATACCTCCAAATTGGCACAAATCAAACAGAAAAAAGAAAGTGCAAAGGTTCTGAGTCCGTGCCCTGTTCGTTAGTACATCAATCTATCACTACTTCCTCTAATTCTCCTGTCAAAACCCACACCTCCCAGGTCCCACTCCCCTAGTTCTTGACGCATGAATAGCCTGTTGATCTAGGATGAAAAGGAGACATAAAGGGCAAACACAAGTTAAAAATGGCTTAAGATCTAGAGATCATTCGTGCTTGAAGGGAAAATTTCTAGCCCTACAGTAGGTATGGAGCAAAGAGTGGGGGAGGGGAGGGGTAGAGGAAATGACTGGGGGGTCCTGAGCCCCTTTAGATATTTTATTTGGGGCAGTGAACTGATCCCCAAAATTCATTCCTGTGCCACCCTCATGATTTTTGCTATATGTTTGTACCAGTGTCACCGTTATATGTTGTATATCTTTTCTCAAAATTGTTACTTCCTTTTTAAAATTAATGTATTTTTAACATGCCAGCATTGCTATCCTACTCAAAAACCAGTGTTGCCCCAATACATATTGAAGAACATATAGAAGTTAATAATCTTGTCTGTTGCAAAACTCTCTTTGTCTATTTCTAACAACACACGAACATGTCTTGGGAAAACACCGTTAACAGCATGGACTCTGGGGTTCACCACCATGGGTTCAAAGTCCTGGTGCCACTGCTCAGAAGGATTTGCCTTGTATAATTTTGCTAAGGATTAAATAGGACAATTCATGCAGAATACTTAACACCATGTGTGGCCCGTGGAAGGCACTTGTGAAATATTACATTTTGGAGCCCCACGAGCCACACTATTGGCAGTTTTCTAGATCACTGGACCCTAGTGTCTATATACCAATAAAAAAATCTAGAGAAAACATACTTCTTGGAGATTCTCGTATTTCCCTGGAGAACGCCAGGCTTCCACGTGGCAGAGAGTGGGCTTTCCTGCTTCGTAGATGGCTCTCCGGAGGGCCAATACTGCGGCCACTAGCTAATGAGAACTTACCTGTACTTTGTAAGAAGGGGAGAAGAGGAGATTTCAATTAACACTGAGATATTCATCCATCTTTTCACTCATCTTCTCATCCATCCACCCGTTTGTTCCACAAATATCTGCCCTGCTCCAGGGCTGGTTGCACAATATTGGGAAGCTGTCACCCTCATGGTCCTTGTCAGATAGCAGAAGACACAACAGAGGCACACACAGGATCCATTTTATATACTCCCAAGATTAGTTTAGCCCCACCTGTCCATTGGGAAGGGCCTTTTCCCCAAAGGAAACTCTGGCTGTCTCCATCAGCTAATTATCACTCAGCTGATATTGCTTCCCCCAAGTGAGGGCTGGCTTTGGCATCATGACTCTTTTATGGTTTCATAACCCAAGTTCAACCCAACCAGACTCATGATGGTTATGGTTCTGCTACTGCTTCCAGGCGCAGATCTGGCTTCCTCAGGCACTGCCCTAAGGGGCCAGGAAATGTGTCCTGTAAATGCAGGAGACTCAGTTCTCCCATGGAGTGAATTTGTCCAATAGGATAATAGGAGGTGGCAAGATGTCAACAGGCACATCTTTGTCCCTTCCAACAAACTATTACAGGGTACAGAGGTCCCACACAGCCTGCCTGCAAGACATCCCCTGTAACGGAGCAACGTGCTGCTGTTCCTTGTAAAGTGGTGGTCAGCTCAGCAATATCAGGAATATGTCACCCTGTATACACATGTCTTTTCTCCCTGCCTCACTTCCTTTTCTTTCTTTCTTGCTACCCTGGAATTATATAACACTTCTGTGTAAAGCCTTAGCATGTCAATTTTGTCTCAGGATTTGGTTTTAGGGAAAGTTGAAGTTTAAAGAATGCATCAAACAACGACGCAAATAAGTAAGTATAAGCGGCTATAAAAGCCTTCAGTGGGGGAAGAGCTGGACCAAGTCTTACGATTTAGATTAGGCATCACTTGCAACTTGGGGAAGCAGCAGAAAGGGACATTCTGGGCAGTTAGAATGGTATTTGCAAAGGCCCTGTGGTAGAGGTGAACTAGGGGAGGGGAGAACTGAGTACTAGGTGCAAGGCCAGGGTTGGCAGGAGGTCAGACAGAAATTCCACGGAGTGAAAATGAAGAGGACCATTCAGAATGGCGCCTCTAATGAATTACCCAAGATTCCCGAGCCTGGTCCTTCACTCAGGACCTCTGTCATGCTCCTTGGGCAGGGGTCAAAGGCAGTTTGTGATTAATGGAGTGTTCAGATGACTCGGGATAAACGTTTCCCACTGCAGTTCATTAGCAGAGAGTTTTTTTTTTAACTTGAAAAAGGAGATAAGCCAATGTCTTCCATACATAGATGTTTCATATATCAGAAAAATCCCAACAAATTCAAGGTGCTGGCAATAGGAATCCAAAATCTAACTGCAACATGACATATGAATTTATAAGCCTACTAACGTCCAACACGGGTGCCAAGAAGACACTGGGAGTATCCAAAAAATTCCATTTGCACATTAGCTACAGACAGTCAGATATTTGGCAAAGTCCTCATGTGCTTCACACAGAAAGGTCATCAGGACAGGAGGATGACACCACCACACCCAGGATGCTCCAGCAGTGCCATGGGGATGACTCTACCACCAGGATAGAAATCTGGGGATGGGTGAGGGAGGTGGCTCTTTACCCACTCCACAGCTTTGAACTGTGAGAGCCCCTCAGCTTTGAACTATTTGATGAACTGGGCATCCACCTGTATCTCATCCAAAGAAAGAGAATTTTAGCACCTTGCTGACAAAAACACAAGCCCTAAATATGTCCAAATCTTTTTCCAGCTCTAAACACCCAAGATTCAAGTTTGCTTACGTAGACTCCCTGATAACTGCCCATCCATGCCCCCGCCCCCGGTATCTTGTTTATACTATTATTTGTTTTTTGATGATTCTTCATGTTCTTTCTTTTGTCATAGAAAACACAAATGTGAATGTCAGTGAAAACCTACGTTGATTTTCCCCAGATCTGAAGAATAGCAAGAGGTCCAAGATATTAGAGGCATTTTTAATTTCAAATTCACATGAGGGTACACAATTTTAGGTTACATGGTTCTCACTTCCAAGGTAAAGTTCAGGTTGTGGAAAAAACCCTCACCCAGGGGACGTGTTGAACACCCTGGCAATGTGCACATTAGGCAAGATCCTGCCAACTACCCTCCCGCCTCCCACCCATCGTCCTCCCCTCTGCCCTCTCCCTCTTCCCCCTGCCCCCTTGCTAGACTGTATTGTGTTTTATTGTTCATATGAGCATGTAATTGTTTATATGTTGGTTTCATGTTAGTATTGAGTACATTGGATGTTTATCTTTCCATTCTTAATAAATAAGAAAAGAGCAAACAACCCCCTTTATAAGAGGTCAAGAGCATTGAACAGAAACTTCTCTGAAGATGACAGATGAATGGCCAACAAACACACAGAAAGATGCTCATCGTCTTTAATCATCATGGCAATGCAAATCAAAAGCACTCTGGGATATTAGAGACTTTCAAAGAGACCTAAGACTCCAGGAAAAAGCTTGCACATCTGAAGAATCTCCCCAGAACAGAAAAAAAGGAAATGTGTTAGGGGAACATGAGTTCTACAGGGACTTGGTGGGTTTACAGTGACTAGAAAGTCAGACACCTTCGCGTGTTGGTGCTACGAAGAACAACTAGGAGGCGCTGGTGAGGCACAAACTGAAGGGGAGACCCATCCTTAGCCCCACTTTTACTGTCTTCCCTACATAGGAGTAAGAGCTCAATGTTGTCAAATTTTCACATTTTCAAGAGAAACCAGAACTCAGATGTCATTGTCTACCATCTTGAAAATCATCGAATGATTCAAAATAAATAAAAAGAAAGAAAGAAAGAAAAAAGAAGGAAGGAAGGAAAGAAGGAAAGAAAATAGCTAAACTACATTTACAGGCGTAGAACTACGCGAGAACCAAGCAAATAGATTTATATGTTGAATTTGATGTGCTCTCCAGCTGAATCAGATTTAAGGGAGAACTTTATGGAAATGAGGCTTATTTTGCTCTTAGATGAGTTGCCTTGGGCAAGTGTGAAAACCATTTCTCTTCTATCTTCAAAACTTAAGTCAATATTTTGGTCTTCTTGGCATAGTTCATTTATCATCTGGAACCTAGGAAACATAATTTGACCATTCGTTTGGTCTAGAGACTTGGCGATTCTTCATGGAGCTCTTGGAGGTACCCAGAACAAATATATCAGGTAAAGAGTAGCTGTGTGCCATCTCCCCTGCCACACAGCCACAACAACCCCATCTTAATATCCCAGAGCTGGCATTTGACTAAGCTCTGTGTTTTCCTTTTTAATCAAACTATCAGCCATATCATATGGCTATATATTCATGATGCTCTCAGATTCAAGTCTAAACCAAAATACCTTGCCCTAGAAAACAGAGCATGATTAAATAATCCCTGCAGCCTCGCTGGGATGTTTACCTTCTATTTGCCCATAGAGTTCCAAGCTCCATCATCTCAACTCTGCTCTGTCCTCAGGAGGCAGCTGATCTGGACAAACATCAACAAGCGTCCTCTCTGGTTTCCTGGTGGATTTGGCCAATGGGTAACACCCGCAGAGATGAAGGAGAGGAGGAGTGTGAAGCTGGGTTATGTACCCTGCAGATTCTCCTGCAGGGTAGCGGTGAACTTACTGTACCTCTTGGTTAAATCTCATAGTTTCTCTGCCTGAAGGTCCCCTAACTGCCCCTTCTCTTACCCCTTCAAGCCTTGAGATATTACCTGCCTTGCTGTTACCAGCCCTAGGGTATAGAATTAGCCTTGCAATTTTCATATTCCCTGTCCATGCTTTTATAAGTAGATCCTTACTTCAAGTTACCCACTTGGAATGCGTTGCCTATTTCCTGCCTAAAACTTCCACTAATACACACACTGAGATTTTCATTCCGCCTTAGGAGAAAAAAAATTCACCATCACACTTTCCTGAACTTCTGCAACGTCACGGTAAAGCCAGTTCTGAATGTCATTAAAGAAATCCAGTGCTTGCTCTAAATAATTGTCCTGTCCTCAGTTCTCATGGCTTTCAGCTCAGAAGCATGGCTCCCACTGGGTTTATAATCCCACGGGGAAATAAATTCCATGGTGGGTATTTGGAGAAAATTTTCACACTAGAGTTCTCAGAAAAATGACCAGTGCTGCAGTTGAGTTTCTTTCTGCTATCGTACGAATGTTGGTATCCCCCTCCCCCTCACATATTGAAATCCTACCCCCCAAGGTGATGGTATTAGGAGACAGGGTCTTTGGGAGGTGATTTAGGTCACAAGGGTAGGGCCCTTATGAATAAGATTAGTTTCCTTATAATATAAAAAGAGGCCCAAGAGAGCTCTTTCTCCTCTTCTGTCATTGTATAACACAGTAATAAGGTGCCATCTATGAACCAGACACTGGATCTGCCTTGATCTTGGACTTCCCAGCCCCCAGAACTCTGAGAAATAAATCTCTGTTGTTTATAAGCTATCCACTTTGGGCTATTCTGTTACAGCATCCCAAATGGGCTAAGACGCTTTCCTTATAATGAAATGGTGAGAGTGATCGTGATGATACTGCATACATCAATTTTATCTAATCGTCCCCGGAACTCTCTTTCTGTCTGGGTCAAAGACTGCCCATTGAGCTTGAACGAAATCCTTCTAATGAAGAAGCAAAGGGTTGACTTAGCATCCAGGAGTTCTACCTGTCCATTCTATTCTAGAAAACTTAATTTTAAACTTAGGTCTCCCTGACAACACTTAGATACACCAAGATTTCCTCTGTCCCCTCTCACACGTCTGTCTCCTTATTCCACTTGGCATAATCATCATCCTTAAAACAGATTCGTCTTTTTCTCTTTCTCTAAATTCCTTCTCAAAAAAACTTTTATAAAAGTAGTTACTATTATGCACGTCTGGTAGGACTCTAAAATTCACAGAGGGCAATTCATCTTAATGGTGCTTACCTTTCCACGTGAAAATTCCCTGTTCAGGTATTTATGTATTTATTTATTTATTTTTCAGATTAATATAAGGCAGTGGTTCTCAACCTTTCTAATGCCCCGACCCTTTAATACAGTCCACCATGAAGAATTGTATTAAAGGGTCGTGGCGTCAGGAAGGTTGAGAACCACTGATATAAGGCAACATATGATTAGGTTACATTGTGTGTGTGTTTACAGGAAAAGTCCAAATTGTATTTGAGTCCTTCATCCAGGAGGACTGGATGCCATAAACCCCTACATCGTACCTGTTAGGTGGGTGCTTACTAGGCCCCTTTCCTTCTTCCTGATTCCGGTACTTATTCTTAGACAATATGTAGATTTGGGCTTTAAAATACACATACTACAAGTCTTAGCAGTTTTCAGCTGGAAAAACAAAGAAAGCAACATGAATGCCCTCCCAGAGAATATTGCTTAAAATATGGAATATTGTGCAGTCAATAAAAATAATGGTGCAAAGAATATTTAATGATGTGGAAAGATGTTTTTAAAATACCATTACAATTTCAGAGCAGGCTACAGTGTGAAGTGAAGAAATGTACTTCCAGAAGACTGAGCAGACCTCACTGGTTTGGAACTCAACTTATGACCAATTAATGGTGTGGCAAAGTGAGGAATCTCCTTTCATCCTCTCCCCCAGCTCACCCCCAGCAAGGGGCAGCTGGAGTCTGGACCTGAGGATTTTGGTTCCCAGATCCATGAACATAATGTATGCTGGGAGCCAAGAGATGTGCTCATGCCATTGAATGTGAAAACGGAATCACTCAATTCTTAGGTAGCTTTGCATTTCCTGTTACGCCCTTGGCACTCAGTTAGGCCCTAAAATGCAGTGGTGAGGAAAGTATACCCCTGCCCATATGGTCCAGAGCAGGGGAAAATAAACTATTGCCAATGGGCTAAATCCAGCCTGCTGCCTTTTTTTTTTATTATTAAATCATAACTGTGTACATTAATGCATTTATGGGGTACCATGTGCAGATTTTATGTGCAATTTGGAATGCTTACATCAAACTGGTTAACATAGCCTTCACCTCACTTAATTATTGTATTAAGACATTTATACTCTACACTTAATAGATTTGACATTCACCCTTGCAATATGGACCATAGGTGAGGTCCCACCAATTACCCTCCCTCCACCCAACTTCCCCCAGCCCCTCCCCTCCCCCTCCTCTTTCCTCCTTCATCCTGGGCTATAATTGTGTTTTATTTTTCATACAAAAGTATGGGTGATTATATATTGATTTCATAATAGTACTGAGTACATTGGATAATTTTACTTCCATTCTTGAGATACTTTACTAAGAAGAATATGTTCCAGCTCCACCCATGTAAACATGTAAGAGGTAAAGTCTCCATCTTTCTTTAAGGCTGCATAATATTCCATGGTGGACATACACCAAAATTTGTTACTCCATTCATGGGTCGATGGGCACTTGGGCTGTTTCCATGCCTTAGCAATTATGAATTGGGCTGAAATAAACATTCTGGTGCAAATATCTTTGTTGTAAAGTGATTTTTGGTCTTCTGGATATATACCTAGTAGAGGAATTGCAGGATCAAATGGCAGGTCTACTTTTATTTCCCTAAGTGTTCTCCAAACTTCTTTCCAAAAGAAACATATTAGTTTACATTCCCACCAGCAGTGCAGAAGTGTTCCCTTTTCTCCACATCCATGCCAAAGTTTCATTGGAACACAGCCTTGCCCATTCACTGACATATTATCTATGGCTGTTTCCCCATGATACGGCAGAGTTGAGTAGTTGCGACAGAGACCTTCTGGCCTGTGGAGCCAAAAATATTAATTCTCTGAACATTTACAGAAAAGATTTGCCAGCTGCTGGTGTACACAACTGCTATTATAATTGTGGAATCTGGACAAATCCAAAGGTTTCAGTTTGCCCAAGAACCAATGAACTGGAGTCTGCATTAGAACAATCCACCCATTATGGTTAGAGAAACAGTAGCCTGGAGAGTCTAATGAGCCCCGTCGCTCCTGTCCCATTTTGTATTATTTAACCATTTGTGTAGACACGATCTCTGAGTTAGAGAAAGATTTCTTACGAGAAAGCTTCCAGAGAATTTTCTCATAAGCGCCAATGTTCCCAGCAGCCAAGTGTCTCAAATGAGACAATCCAAGCCCCCAGCCTCCCACCCAGCAAGCCCTGCTTCACTAAATAAGAATTAATATACATCATCTGCCCAGACTTACCTATCCTATATTAATTACAAGTACAGCATTTAACTTAAACGAACCATTCAGCCATATAAGCGGCAATATTCCAGCTATCAATTTTATGGCACTGCTTGGGAAAATGCAGCCATATATCATCCCACCCAAAATACAAAGGTCAAATGATATTAATTAATGCAGAGACACAACTCGCTGTAGCTAAATGGGTATTCTTGATTATGGCTCCTTGATTGAGAACTAATGCCTCATTAATCTTAAACATATCAACCTGAGAAGATCAGAGAAGTCAAATAGAATAATGGCCAACATTTCAATGAACCCAGACTCACGCTTGCCGGGTAGGAAGGCGAATTCTACAGACCTGGCTGTGTTTTCTATATTCTTCCCCAGATTTACTGAGTGCTTCATAAAAAAAAAGAAAAAAAGAGAATAAGAAAAACAAGAAACAGGCTCGAAAGTCTCTTTCTCTTTCTTATACACACACATGGCATTTTCAAATAGGTAGGCAGACAGACACTTTCTCTCTTGTGGTTTTCACATACGTGCCACCAAAAGAGAGAAAATAGACGGGTGTGTGTGGCACAAAGCCCAGGGAGTAACAGTTACACTGAGGTCTCCATGTCAACATGCCACTGTTTATTTGCCATGTGTAAGTGGACAGAAGACAGAAGGCCACCGGTTCAACCTTGCAGACATGGCATATTCCGTATCCATCTTGGTTTTAGACAGCACGGTCCTTGTGGGTCTGAGAGGGCCCGGGGGTGAGCAAGGGGGAACAGCAGACCCCTGCCCAGAGTCCCCCAGCCTGCGGCTGCTGTGTCCTTCACAGACTGAGTTCAGCGGTGTCTGCCCCTGTCTGGTGAGTCTTAACAGTGTCTCCTGTTTCAGAGAATTTTAGTTTCTCATCAGAGTCCTGGAGAAACAACCATAAAAAGCCCCCCCACACACTCGCAAGCAGAGGCTTCACCACATTCTGATTGCACTCAGGTCCTCGAACTACCTGCAAGATCTAAGTCAGGGCTCCTGTTCAGAGGAATTCAGGCTTGCTACGTAGTTACGGCTAAGAAAGGGTTACCCATTAATGGAGTCACTTTCGTGAGTAGATGAAATTTGAGTCAATTACCGATGGAGCTTTGGTTGAGGGAGTTGCCTGAGCAGGACTCACCTCGTCCCCCCATTGCAGTGCACCTGCCGTAGCATCTTTCTCACAACAACAGAGTCTTCTAAAGGACTTGAAAATGCTTTGTTCTTTGAAGAAGGGAGTTTTTCTCTTCATTCCTCCTCTTCTTCTTTTTTTTTTTAAAGGATTTTTAATATTTTGTGTCGAGGTAAATTCAGCCTAATTCGCTTCCTAATGACCACAAAGTAGGGCGCAATTCTTACAGTTCACCTCTTCTTACGTTTAAGCTTGACCTGCAATTTAGCATAAGAGTTATCTATTTGTGTATAATTCACTTTCATTTTTTAAAATCTCAGCGTTTTTTCTCGCTACCTGATTCATCCTAGCATGAGGGTGCTTAGCAATCCATGTTGATACGTGTTCAGATTTTTAACACCACGATGGTAACAGCTATTGCTTTTACACTCTAAGGGCACAGAATGTGGTTCTAGGTCATTGCCGAAGGCCAGCTGACTCCCTCAGTTGAGGCCAGGGGATACCTTCGTATAAGCTGGTATGGGGGGATTCTCTGAGCAAGATACGGCAAATCCCAATTGCCTTTTCTGCATTTAGCCCCTGGACCATCCTAGGTGGTCAGACTCATCTTTTCCAAAGCAGGGGCATTGTGTATGTATAAGAATTATTGCTTTTCAATGCCTTCCATTCCTCAGACAACAGAGCATCTGTCACATCATAGCCAGTTTTCAGCCATGCACCCAGGTAGGGACTAAAACTCAAGGAGGTTAAACACCTTATCTGCCCCCACAATCCTGCTGATTATTGGCAAGGCTGGGATTAGCCCAGGTCTGTTTAGCTTCTAAGGGGGGGTTCATTGAATAAAGCAAAACTCCCCCACAGAAGTTACAGAACTTCAAAAAAAAAAAGAACCCAGATTCGACATTATTTCTCAAACTAAATAACAACATCTTTGGGGTGAGGTGAGAGTTTCTCCTTCTGTGTTTGCTCCCCCACAATCAGCGAGTGCCCAACTCCCAATTCCTACCCAGCCATTGTGCATGTTCCTTATCAATAAATAATACTTCGGTAAAGGTCTCCAGAGATATTAATCCAAACAAACCAGAGGTTAATTGCCATTTCCCAGCACAGAGCTGCAGTGATGATTATTCTTTAATTCTTTCTATGTGCGCGCAGCCCAGGGCACTCTGCTCTGCCCTCCGAGAGCTGCGGCTCAGCACACACAAGGCAAGGGCTGCAGCGTACCAGGGAGACCGAGGTTCGCACAATGGCTCTCCTCCCGACCGAGCCGTCTTGGGCCAGAGCTTTGGTGCTCCCCTGTAAACCGGGAATGTTAAGACTGACCTGGAAGAGTTGCTGCGGGGGTCTGTGTAATACGGTGAAGTGTGCCCTACAGCCACATCCTGAATAGTCCAACCTCAATACCCAGGTCGCCATGTACACGGAAAACGTTTTCAAAATAAACTGGGTATCTCCGTTTCATGAGAACCTTGATGGGAGACATAATGGAATACGCTGCTTCTTTCCCACCTTCTTCTCTCATACACGGCAACTTTGTCCACACCCCTCTCTGTAAAAGCCACAGCCCACGTGCCTCCCTAACCTATTGCTGCAGCCTGCAGACCCACGCGGGCTGCAGCAGAAATCTCTTAGGAGGGCAGGAAGGAGGAGAAAAAGCAATGGGTCAAGCCAGAACCCATTTATGGGCCTTGAGTCTGGGGCTCCTCAAATCACACACCTACATTGAATGCTAAAGGTAAAGTATGTGGTCGTAGGTCGTTGCCCAAGGCCAGCTGATTCCGTCCACTGTGGCCAGTGGAAATCTTCGTAAAAGCTGGTGTGGGAGATTCTTTGAGGAAGATACACCAAAGCCCAGCTGCCTTTTCTGTATTTAGCCGTTGGACCATCCCAGGTGGTCCATCCTTTCCTGTTTTCCTACTAAATAGGAAAGGTCCCCTCTTTCCTAAGCAGGGGTGTTGTGTACATAGGGAGAAGGGTGGTTACTGATCCCTTGATTCTCATAAAGAGTTCCAGGGGTGTAAACTTCTGCCTGCATGACTAACACAGGATCATGTTCAGGACCAAGTTAAACCCAGAGCCCAGGAGCAGAACAAGTGGGTGAGATCATTTTTACCAGCCCCTGGAGAAATTCAAGCTCCACTTGGGATGCCACCTCTTTCGACTGGTTGGAGGGGGGGAAGAGAGGGGAAGAATGGGAGACGTCTCCTTCCCACACCTCTGTGCCAGCAGTACCTGCCAGTGAGCCTTTGACGAACCAGGAGCCCACAGCCTCGGGATCTTGTAGCCGCTAACCTTGAACACAACATTAAAAATCATCTCGGGCGGCGCCTGTGGCTCAGTGAGTAGGGCGCCGGCCCCATATGCCGGAGGTGGCAGGTTCAAACCCAGCCCCGGCCAAAAAGAAAAAAAAAAAATCATCTCCATTTCCTGTGACATTCTACATCCACCGTCGGTTGGGCATCTTTTAATACTGAGCGCTTCATATAGAATCTCTCATTTTATAGGGAAGACCCCTCTAAGATAAGTTTTTATCTTTCCATTTAAAGAAAAGCAAAATGAAATCCAGAGAGAATAAGTAACACACCCGAGATTGTGCAGCTGATTCTCAGCAGAGAGGGGGTGTGGAGCAGAGCCATGGGAACCCCGGGTAACAAGTCATGCTCTCTGCCTATACGCCCCCTTCCACTGAAGGCTGCACCTGTAAACCTCTGTAAAATGTGACTATGCGTAAAAGCTGAGATTTCGATTTTTTTTTTTTTTTTTTTAGAAAGGGCAGGGAAAGAAAATCTCACTCAGGTTACAAATCCATAAAGACGGCGTCCCTGACAGACAGGCACGCTGTGGATGCCACCCCTGGCATTTAGTGCCTCCGGCTTACTCACTCCTAGGCTGGTTTTAGATGTATCACAGGACACCAGGCGGTCTCATGTCATCTCCCTGTCCCAGTCACACCTGTGTGGCATTATGCCTGAGTCAGGTGGCAGAGAAGGTCTGAAGGCATACAGCTCTGGTCAAAATGTCACCCGCTTTCCTCTAAGAAGTTGTTTAGAAAGCCAGGTAACCAGACCCAGGACCAGAATCCATCCCAATCAGAGCACCTGCCTCCCAGAAGTAAATAAAATTACATTAAAAACAGAAATATTAGAGGCTCTGATAATGTAATCATAAAGTAATCACTCTGAATTAGGATAATGGCTGTGTCCAACTCCTTATTGCATTTATTTTGAATATCACATTCTTTCAACTCTCATTATTTTAATTATGTTCAATTACAGACATTTGCATATGCTTTATCATGGATATTAGTGAGGGGGAAAAGACTTCCCTGAGTTAAATGATGAACAGATATTTCATATTATGTTACACTTGCACCTCCTGAAAATTTGATTTAGCTGCAGCCCAAAGAGACGTCCCAAGACAGGCACCGATTTGAAGCTAGTCTGAATTTGTCACATTGATGTGGGCAGCACAAATGTACAAACAGTTGTTCAGAAACCAGAGTTGAGGCGGGGTGGGGGCTAGAGTCAGGCAGAGAGTTTCACTTGGCTCTGGCTGTGTGGTCTCAGGAAAATCAGGCATCCTCTTTGATGCCAAGTCTCTGCATTCCCACTTCATAGGGTAATTGCAGGGATTATATAAAATGCTACTTAAAAGTGCTTAGCATGGGCGGCACCTGTGGCTCATCGAGTAGGGCGCCAGCCCCGTATACTGAAGGTGGCGGGTTCAAACCTGGCCTCAGCCAAACTGCAAAACAGAAAAATAGCCAGGTGTTGTGGCGGGCTCCTGTACTCCCAGCTACTTGGGAGGCTGAGGCAAGAGAATCACCTAAGCCCAGGAGTTGGAGGTTGCTGTGAGTTGTGTGATGCCACGGCACTCTACCAAGGGCGATAAAGTGAGACTGTGTCTCTACAAAAAAAAAAAAGTGCTTCGCAATACCTTTCAACAAAAGTTGCTGGAGCACTTGGACATCCGTAGGCCAAACTAGAAATGAATTTTTAACTTTAACATTCATAACTTAAATGAATTTAAGTGCAAAATGTAAAACTATCAACTGTTTTGAAAAATATAGAAGAAAATCTGAGGAACCTAGGGCAGCGGTTCTCAACCTTCCTAATGCTGTGATGTATTTTCATTGTTACAAAGGGCTCGCAACCCACAGATTGAGAACCACTGACCTAGGGGTACCCAAAGAGCTTATGGACTAAACACCAAAAACGTGATCCATAAATTGATAAATTGATAAATTGAACCTCATCAGAATTAAAACATTTTTCCTGCAAAAAAAAAAAAAACCCTGGAAAGAAGATGAGGAGATAAACTACAGACTGGGGGAGAATATTTGCAAATCACATATCCAACACAGAAATACTATCTGGGATACACAAGGCGCTTTCAGAACTCAACAGGAAACAATTCAAGTACACCGTGGGCAAAAGAGGCCAAAAGATATTTCACTACAGAGGATACACGAGGTCCGACAATTAAGTTGACGAACTCATCCTAGAGAAAGTGTTCTGTACCTCATCACTAAAAATCACTATGGACACCTTTGAAGCGCTCCCCTTGGCCATCTGGGGAGATCATAGTGGCCTATAGCCATGAGGTCCAGGATGAGTCCACCAACTCAATTGTCAGACCTCATAGAGAGGGTAAATAAGAATTTGAGAAGTTGTTCAATTTCATTAACCGTCAGGCAACTGTGCATTAAAACCATTATGGGATATCACTGTAATGTAATATTGATGCAAATGCGGCTGAGCATACATAGGAAGTGGAGTATGGAGGTCTGACAATGAAGTTCTTGAACTTATCCCAGAAAAAGTGCTGCCAACCTCATTGCTGAGTATCACTGGGGTCCTTTGAAGAACTCCCTCTGGGAAGCTGTGCTCTGATGCCAGCACCTAGTCCACTTGTCAAAGCAATTTTGGAACTTTTTTCCAGGAGTGACCATTAAAACTGTGGTTGGATATTTTGAATGTCATCAAAATGACTTCCTGTCAATATTTCCTTTGTTTGGGGGTAAAGAAAAAAGTCATTGGGGGCCAGATCAGATGACTAGGGAGGGTATTCTAACAATGTTATTGGGTTACTGACTTAAAAACTCCCTCAGAGATAGTGCTGTGTGAGCTGGTGCACTGTCATAATGCACGAGCCACGAGTTACTGCCCAAGACTTCCTTGCTTCCCTATTGATGTTTCCTTCTATGCTTCTCAGAATCAGCCAGTGATTTTGATACACAATTTGACAAATTGTTGCGATGTTTTCATCAGTTCTGCTTCTTACTGACCATCCTGATGTCTCTCCTTTGCTGATGTGTCCTCTCCCCTTAGAAAAATGTTTAATCCATTTGTACACTGCCATTTTCTTCCCAGCATTATTCCCATAAACTTGGGGATTTCCCCCATCTCCCTTCCACTCTTGCCAAGTTCACCAAGAAATTTACGAATCTGTTTGTTGCTCTAATTCAAGCCCCAACATTCTCGTGACAGCACACAACAGCACAAGAATGAATGCTACTCAGCATGAACACAACTGTAAGACACCAACACACCAAGGTTAGGAAACCTTACCAAGCTGTTTGTGCAGTGCTGCCGACGTAAGTGGGTGGTGGCAAGTTCACGAACTTAATTGTCACGAACTTTTGAATGATCCAACAATTAAATTCCTTGGCATTATCCAAAGAAATGAAAATTGTATGTACACATAAACCTGTATGCAAATTCCCATACCACCTTTAATCATAAAACCCCCAAACAGCCCAAATGCCCTTCCATAAGTGAACAGTTAAACTGTGGTCTATCTATACCATGAGGTACTACGCAGCAATGAAAAGGGATGAAATATTGTTACATGCAACTTGGGTGAATCGCCAGAAAATTATGCTGAGTTTTGAAAAAAAAAAAAAAAATCCAGTCCTAAAGTTTACATATTACATGATTCTGTTTGTACAACATTTTTGAAATTCCAAAATTTCAGACATGGGCATCAGATAAGTGGTTGGCAGGGATAAAGAAGGGAGGCAGGGGTGAGTAGGAGCTGGTTATGGTTACAAAGGGGATTCTCACGTGATGCAACCAGTCGGCATCTTAAGATATGACACTATAGTTTTGCAAAATGTTAACACTGGAGGAAACCTGGTAAAGTACACATAGGATCTTTTTCTTTTTAAATTAAAACTGTGTGGGAATATACAATTACCTCAATGAAAATTTCAATTGAAAACAAAGAGGGTCCTCCGGTGCCAAAAATGTTCTATCACTTTTATAAAAGAAATGTCCCTGTGGATTGTGTTTTGGTGGAAACTAATTGATTCCTCACTGTGTGTGGAACAGCTGCAAAGGTTTGCCTTGACCTTGTTATTACCAGACATAAGCATGACTGCTGAACCACCCTTGCTCAGAGTGTGGTGCATCTGGCCTTCTGGGTTGCCCCCAGAGGCAGCCAGCTGTTTTATTTTGTCTGTCAAGTCACTGCAGATAGCTGACTGGACATTGGAATTTTGCGTTTGGGGGCCAGCTTGCCCCCAGGTTCCAGGTGTGTGCAATTTGCCTAGAAGTGAAAAACAGCTTCCCCACCGAGCAGACAGAAGGAGGGCACCACTGGGCATGCTCAGGGCAGAGGCACCCTCCCCACACCCGGAGAACTGCCGGGCAGTCCCGTACTCCAGCTTTGGAGCCAGGGTGCCTAAGTCTGAACTTTCCCTCTGCTATTTACCAGCCTGTGTGGCCTTGGGCATGCCATTTAAATCCTCTGTGCCTCATTTCCTCATCTGCAAAATGGGAATCATAACAGCAACTACCTTACGGGACCATGGAGAGAATTGGCCGAGTTAATAAAGAATGACCTCTTGGTTAATAATGGACCACGTGTATGACAGTGGTCCCATAGGATTATACTGGGGCCACCCTGTATACACACACGTTTGTACTGTACAAGAGTCTCTGGGTTACGGACAGCCCGACTTACAACATTCCATACTTACGAATGGGTTTATAATTAAAGAATTGCATTAATAATTTGGGAGCTGGTTTCTTCCATGCATGCTAAACCTGCATGGCATAGATAGCTCACTGGTGCAGCCTCTTCTTGCCAGTGGCCAGACTCACAGACACTGAAGCTGCTGACGGAAACATAAGAGCACAAAGAAGCAGAAGACCCGAGCCAAGAAAGTTTATGGCAAAAGAATCAGCTGAAGCCCTTTGACTCAATGAACCAGGATTTCTAAGGTTGAGGGTCACGATACTGATGTCGACTAGTGTACAAAGGTTTATCGGGCAGTCAGTGAGACCGTTGGCTGCTACAGAGCTGTCTATGATAAAAAAAAAAAAAGAGAAAAAAAGGAAAGAGAGAAAGAAAAAGAAAGAAAGAGGGAGGGAGGGAGGGAAGGGGGAAGGGGAAATAAAGTAGAAGGGGAAGGGAAGGAAAGGGAGAAAGAAGGAGGGAAGGAAAGGAAAAGAAGAAAGCAAGAAGGAAGGTAGGAAGGAAGGAGGAAAAGTGGAAGGGGAAGATGGAAGGAAGGAAGGAGAGAAAGAAAGAAAAGAGGGAGGGAGGGAGGGAAGGGAAGCGGGTGGGGAGGAAAGGCCTGGAAAGGAGAGGAGAGAGAGAAAAGGAAGGAAGGAAGGAAGGAAGGAAGGGAGGGAGGGAGGGAGGGAGGGAGGGAGGAAGATGTTGGTTTTGAGAACCAGCCAAATCTGGTCATTTTAATTATCTCTGCAAGAAAAATTAATCTTAAAATGAGATTATTTTCTTAGCAATGTAATGGGTATAGAAATAAGAGAAAAGAAGTTTCAGAAGTGGGAAAAAGTTTTTGTTCTATTGAATGTTATTGAGCCAGCATAGGCGATTTATAATGCAAGCAATGTACACTACGTTCAGCTTGTTTAACCTTGGCAGGTACAAAGGAACAAGGTTGAGAAGAAAGTGAGTTTGAGTGGATAGAGAAACATAAACGAATTACAACTCATTGTAAAAATTAGAAACAAGAAATTATTGTGCAGTAAGTTGTCATTTATGCAATAAATAAAGCACAAATTGAAACATACACACATACTCTTCAGTGTCATATTCTGACGAGTGAGACAAAGACACCCAGAGCCAGAGAGGATGCTTGGAGGAAGGTGGCAGGAGAGACTAATGGGCAGCTTCTGCGCCCTGACAGCTCAGGCAGGGTCTCCAAATGGCCAACAGCAGCTACAACAGTAACAACAACATCACTAATAATATCGACTAACCTCCAAAGGCCCCTCGTTTTGTGATAGGACCTCTTGTATGTGTTAACTCATGTAACATGAAAATTTCAAGCACTGGAAACTATCATTATTCCTATTACAGGGAAGGAACTGAGGCAGGAAAGATTAATTAACTGGCCCAAGTCTTCATAGCTAGTAAAAATGGGTATCCCTGTTTGCAAGTCCCAAAATAGCTGTGGCCACAATTTTCTCATGCCACACAGAAATCAGCGTGAAGTGGAAATGACTTCAGTATTAAGTCTCCTCGGTGTTCAGGTCTTTTGAATGATTCCATAGTAATATTCCTAGTGCTTTTAAAGGAGACTCCTTATAATCATTTTTTCACTTAGTCTCACCCAAATCACATGCTATTATATTCCCCATTTTACAAAGGAGAGTTTCAGTGGGGTTGAGTAGTGTGCACATTGGAAAACTGATTCTTAAACATAGGCCCTGTGGAGAAAGGCCTCAGTCACCTACGAGAATTGTGGTGACTTTTTAAAGATACATCAAAGACATTTTTCATGAAAGAAAAAAATTGATAAGCTGTACCTTATTAAAGTTTAAAACTTCTGTTCTGTGAAACATAGGTTAAAAAAAGAAAGAAAGAAAGAAAGAACCAGTTACAGAGTGAGAGAAATGCATTTGGTACTATATATGTGATAAAGGACTGCTGTACAAAATATACAGAAAACTCTTAAAGCTCAACAGTATAAAAAGAACAATCCAGTTAAAAAGTGGTTAAAAGGGCTCAGCGCCTGTAGCACAGTGGCTATGGCCCCAGCCGTATACATTGAAGCTGGTGGGTTCCAGCCCAACCCGGGCCAGCTAAACAACAATGACAATGACAACTGCAACAAAAAATAGTCAGGTGTTGTGGCGGGTGCCTGTTGTCCCAGCTACTTGGGAGGCTGAGGCAAAAGAATCACTTAAGCCCAAGAGTTTGAGGTTGCTGTGAGCCGTGATGCCACGGCACTCTACCAAGGGTGACTTGGTATAGAATCTCACTATAGTGAGATTCTGTTGTTTTTTTTTAAAAAAAGACTTTAACAGACACCTCACCAAAGAAGATATACAGATGGCAAATAAGCACATGAAAAGATGCTCAGTGTCATGTCATTAGGGCATTGCAATTAAAACAGTAAGATGCTAGTTACTACACATCTGGTAGACGGTCAAGATCCAGACCACTGACAACACTAAACGTTAGTGAGAATATGGAGCAATAGGAACTCTTGTTCATTACTGGTAAGGATGCAAAATGATACAGCACCTCAGAGGGCAGTTTGGTGGTTTCTAACAAAACTAATCATACTCTTACCATATGATCCAGTGATCATACTCCTTGGTATTTTCCCAAAGGAGTTGAAAATTTGCGTCCACCAAAAACCTGCACGTAGAAAAAAAACAACAACCCGCACTTGATGTCTATAGCAGTTTTATTCATAATTGCCAATACTTGAAAGTAAGATGTCCTTCTCAGTAGGTGAGTGGATAAGTAAACTATGGTATATCCAGACAATAGAATAGTATTCAGAACTAAAGAGAAATGAGCTATCAAGTCACGAAAAAACATGGAAGAAATGTAGATGTGCATTACTAAGCTAAAGAAGCCAGTCTCAAAAGGTTACAAACTATCTGATTCCATCGCTACGATTTCATGGATACGAAATCCAGCAAAGACAATACCAGGGAGGCAGTAACAAGATCAGCGGCTGCCAGTGGTTACAGGGCAGAGAGGGTTGACTAGGCAGAGCACGAGGATATTCGGGGCAGTGAAACTAATCCGTATGATACTGTCATGGTAGATGTACATCATTTACACATTGTCAGAACCCAAAGAACACACCTTCCGAAGATTGAACCCCAATGTAAACTACGGGCTTTGGAAGATAATGATGTGTCAATGTAGGTTCATCAGTTACATGAACTAAAATAAAACCTTAAGATTCCCCCATCAGTGACTGACTGGACCTATTGGCCAGGGGGAGCCCTAAAACCAGTAGCTAGCCATGAAAAAGGACATGAGACTCCTCATGCCCCCCTCACCTTAGAGATGTTCTTTGTGACTCACTAATGGGCCTAAGGCTATGCCCGACCTACCCTCAGTTCCTCAATATACACAACAAACTACTTGAGTCTGTCCCACTTTGTCTCCAATTGACAGAACCTTATCTTAAGCATTCCCTTTCACTGACTCCCGTTCTTTTAGACAAAGCCTAACTCTTTCAGCCAATTGTCAGCTAAAGAGTCTTTCAACACGCCTTTAATCGGTAACCTTTTTTTGGCCAAACCAATGAATGTTTTCTATGTATTGATTTATGACCTCACCTGTAATTCCTGTTTCCCTAAAATGTATAAAACCAAACTGTGACCCCACCACCATGAATTCACTTGCTCTAGAATTCTTGGGTGTGGCTCTGGGTCATGGTCCTCAAATTTGGCTCAGAATAAACTTGCTTAAATTATTTTATGGAATATGGCTTCTTTTCCATCAACAATTATAACAAATATACCACTCTGGTGGGGAATGTTGATAATGGGGAGGCGGTGCACATGTGGGGGCAAGAGGTCTATAGGAAATCTCTGTCGTTTCTGCTCAGTTTTTCCATTAAAACAAAAACAACAAATAAACAAAAATGTAGACTCTGTGTGATTGTAAATCTGCTTTTTCTGGCTGAACCTCTTGGCTTAGATTTTAGATTGTCCTGGGCCTAATGCCCCCCTGGAGTAGTGTGTTTCTCGTACTGGACTCCATCCTCGCTGGCCACCACATGTGGTCTCATGGCCTTTCTGATTCAGGCTCTCCCAGTCTTTCCTCCTCTTTGTTTCCTTGGCTGCTTCCAAGTTACCCTGGTGGACAGCCCTTCTCACCCTTCCTGTCTCCTCTATAGTATCTCATCTCCTTGGCTCTGATTGTTCATCCTAGTCTCTTGCAGAGTCAAGAAATGCAGAGGGAAACACATTCTTTAATAAACGCAGACCTGATCGCCATCTACACGAGGGCCGTGTGGGGGCAGAGAGTGTGTTCCCTCTTTTTTTTTTTTTTAACTAGTATATCATGATATTTAAGAGCATAAACTATTGGAGTCAGAAAGACCTGAATTTGAATCCTACATTACAAATGAAGCTGCCCTGAACATTCTTGTGTGGTCTTTTGGTAGCCATATGTTTTCATATCTTTTGGCAAGGGTTTCATCAGGGGAATTTCTGGGCCTAAGTATTATTTTTAATTTTATATAAAATTGCCAGCCCGTTTTCCAAAATGGTTGCAACACTTTATTCTCTGCCATTATATCTTACAAAAGTTAATTTAACCTCCTTGGGTGTTGTTAGTTTTTTTCTTCAAAAAAATGGGGGTAGTAATACCCACCCCTCAGAATCTTAAGAGGATTAAAAATTAAGATATGATGCTAACAGAACATGGCACAAGTAATTTTTCAATAAAAGCAGATATGCTTTCTTTGTTGTCATACCTGATTTTTTGAACATATTATAAAAGATTTCGATTCTATCAAAAAGTTGAAGGGGTAGCACGCTCCCATGTAAAGAATGCAATCATTCTTTATTTCCTCTTTTCAATTATGTAGATCAGTTTTGCATGTTCTAGGACCTTCTTATAAGTGGAATTCAGCGTTGTCCTAGAGCCTACAATTCCCCTTTCAGCATGTTCACATAGTCACTTCTCTGTCTACATATTAATCCATTCGTGATGCATTTCATAGTAAGTTCCAGACATTAGTACATTTCCTGCAAAATCCTTAATCATATGTATTGTTAATTAGAGTTCAGTATTTGTTTGCGGTTCTTTTTTACTCTCTTTGAGGAAAAATTCGCACAAATCTTAAATGTATCATCCTACTGGGTTTGACAGATGCAAAAGCTGTGTAGCTCAAAACCTCATCGAGATACAGAATTTTTCTTCATTCCAGGAAGATCTCTTCTACCTTTCCCCAGCCAAACATTGTCCTTACCCACTTTCGACAAGGCAACCGTTCTTTATTTCCTCTTTTCAATTATGTTAGACCAGTTTTCATGTTCTAGAGCCTTCATGTAAGTGGGATTCGGCACGTTCTTTATGGAACTCTTTCTGCTCACCATTGTTTCACATTTATCCATGTTGTACGTAATAGTTCATTGGTCTTTTTAAATTGCTGAGTAGTATTAGTTTCTATAAAAATGCTAGAACTTCTTTACTTATTCTTTTATTTTTTAGGATATAAAAGTATACGTTTATTTTACAGTAGAGAGGGGGAAGAAAGTGGGGGGAAGAGATGAGAGAGAGAGAGAGAAGAAAGCAAAGATCAAGGAGTAAGAGGGAGATGATGGGGGGAGAGAAAAAGAGTGAGAGCGGGGTGTGACATCCGAAGACAGAGAGGAAGACTGCCCTCATTATTCTCTTGTTTTTGAACACCTGGACCGTTCCCATTTTTTTTCTATTATAAATAAAGCTGCTATGAACTTTCTTGTTATGCTTTTTTGGGCGAGACTATTTGAATGAAATTGCTGAGCCATAAGTGTTTGTCTGGTTTTGTATGAAGCTTCCAGACTGTTTTCCAGAGTGGTTGTGCCGTTTTACACTCCTACCAACAGCTGCCCTACGCTCAGATTAGAACCCGATGCTGTTTCTTTTCCATTGTGGCCACCGCATGCCTGTAGATAGCAGTTTCTCCTTGTTTTATTCATTTTCCTTCCCCTGATGACTAATGATGCTAAGCATTCTTCATGTGTTTATTGGTAATTTGTCTGCCCTCCTTTGTGGAGTCTATTCAAGTATTTGGCCCCTTTTTGAACTTGAATGTTTGTGTAGTTAGTATCATCGCTTGCAGGACATAGGGGAATGAGGCAGCCAGATACACTGAGGGCAAGAAAAGCATATGAACCAAAGGGAGCTGTATCCCTGACAGCGCGTCCCCCGGCACCGAAGCCGCTCAGCCTTGTCCGTGAGACTCGACATCCTGCAGGCTGGCTCTGCTTTGCTCTCGGTCAGGTTGAAGGCAGGAGCGGGTGCCTGCTCATGACGTGAGGGTTTGCTTCACACAAACACAGTGGTGTCTTACGTTTGGGTTCTCCCCAAACCAAACTGAGATGAGAACTCAGTGCGGGGTGTCCATCTGGGGAGGTGATCTCAGGAGGCTGAGGTGGTGGGGGGCGGGGGGTGAGTCACAAAGGAGGGAAATCAAACAGCATGTGGCAGAGGTCACCGCTGTCAGCAGCAGGGCTCCATCCCCACAGGATGTCTGTCTCCTAGGAGTGCTCACGGCAGGACACTTGTCCCCTGGCTCCAGCAGCACCAATTCCCCTCCCCTTCCAGGTCGTCTGCGGGCTGAGTGGCTGCTGTGGCTATTGAGACAGCAGGGCCTGAAGTGAGTCTGGGCTCTCACAGAACTGGCCGAACGATGCTGGCTGGAATCTAAGGGGCCTGGGTGGTGGGGCTTAGCACCCAAAAGGGCTCCATAGAGTGAGGACGGAAGCAGCGACTGAGGATTTCTCCTGGGAGATGGTGAAGGATGTCACACACTCCCTGTCACTGCCCCTCAGTAACTGCCGCTCTCCTGCAGAGCCACCTCCTGGCTTTGGCCACCAGGACTCCTTTTCTGAGACCTCCTCCAGTTCTCCCTTGGACCCCCTGTCCTGCCCCCTGGATTCTACACCAAAGCCAAATTCCTCCCCCTCCTCTGAGCAGAGCGGCTTCCTTCCTGCCTTGACTGCTGGATTCCAGCATCACAGGCCTGGGGCTCAGTTTCCAACCCCGACTAGGTTTCTTCACACGTCTCCTCAAAAAATACAGCAAGAGATTCTTCTCATTATTACCCCGGATTCTCACAGCCTGCCCTTCTGCTTGGCTTCTTGCCCTTTCACACTCCCGCGTAGTCTGTGCTCCACTGAGAGAAGTCTGTCACCTTGTCTGAGACAGGAGCTCTTGTTTTATTTCCAAAGAGACAATATGTCACTTGGTGCTGAAATTCCTGCCAGGAGCCATGGTCTAATGACACCAGCAATCAGCTCTCAGAGGCCACATGTCAGCTATGGGCCAGCACCGTCCCTCCTCCCTCTGGTGCACCCTTCCCCGACTTCTTCCTCCACTAGGTCAACATTTCGCCTTTGAGTTTTTCCCTGTCTCTTTAAGTTTGTCTTTTTTTGAGGCAGAATGTCACTCTGTCTCTCTCAGTGCCATGGCAGCATGACTCACAGCAGCCTCAAATTCCTGGGCTCAAGCAATCTTCCTGCCTTGGCCTCCCCAGTAGATGAGACTACAGGCGCCTGTCACAACACCTGACTAGTTTTTCTCTTTTAAGAGAGACAGGGCTTGGCTTGGCCCCTGTGGCTCAATGGGCTAAGACGCCAGCCACGTACACCTGAGCTGGCAGGTTCGAATCCAGCCCAGGCCCGCCAAACAACAATGACGGCTGCAACCAAAAAATGGCCGGGCGTTCTGGTGGGCGCCTGTAGTCCCGGCTACTTGGGAGGCGGAGGCAGGAGACTCGCTTGAGCCCAGGAATTGGAGGTTGCTATGAGCTGTGATGCCACAGCACTCTATCCAGGGTGACAGCTTGAGGCTCTGTCTCAAAAGAAAACAAAAAAAAGAGAGAGACAGGGCTTTCATTTTGCTCAGGCTGGTCTTGAACTCCTGACCACAAGTGATCCTCCCATCTTGGCCTCCCAGAGTGTTGGGATTACAGGAGAGAGCCACCGTGTCCGGCCTCTTTAAGTTTGTCTTAATGTGAGACTTTTCTGAATCCTGCTTGTGCTTTGTCCTCTTGACCCACAACAAGCCCCCCATACTTTTTTTTTTTTTTTCTGAGACAGAGCCTCAAGCTGTCACCCTGGATAGAGTGCTGTGGCATCACAGCTCACAGCAACCTCCAATTCCTGGGCTCAAGCGAGTCTCCTGCCTCCGCCTCCCAAGTAGCTGGGACTACAG